>JAZBGY010000064.1:64399-134426 GCA_037414755.1 Lydus trimaculatus | reverse complement strand
CCCATCTCAAATGTTTTTAAATCTCTAAATTTCACGGGCGAAGACGTGACGGTCCAGCTAGTATGTAATAAACGAGGATGCACGGAACAACGGAATAGAACGCACATCAACCGCACATAGCTGTTGAACACTAAAGGCTCGTCTCCACACGGACATATTTAGCCGGCAATATGCTACAAGCGTTGCCAACACTGTTTGCGGGTACTGTCTACACAGGGCTACACGCCACCGCAAATTTCCATCTAAAAAACGTATCCCATGTGTCTTTTTTTAAGTTTTTTACAATTATTTGCCAGTCAACAAACTAACCAACCATAAAACACGTCTATATGGGGCACACATTGCTTGCAATATTCTTTTGATGTTTATTCATTCACCGCTCTCGTATGAAACATATTGCAAGCGTTGACTGTGTTGCTCGGGCACATGGGCAGCACTCAAAACTGTTCACTTGTGCTGCTACCTACACATGAGAAATTTGGTATAGGCAGCATGTTGCCGACTAAATGTGTCCGTGCGGAGACGCCCCTCAATGATAAACTTTATAAGGCACAGCTTAGAAGGAGTGATTTAACGCCACTGTGATAGTAATTTCGCATCTTCCTTTCATGCAAAAGTATGGTTTACCCTTTATAAAATCTTCCTCGTTAATTATTAATGGTTACAAATTAAAGAATATTTAATGGATGAAACAGGTGGCTGCCGCATGTAAGGACCACGACATGCGCAGAAGTGCACAACTGTAAACATACCTTAACATTAACATCCTCTTATGTAGCAATAATGTTTTTAAAATCAGTGAGAAACCCTCAAACCCTCAAATATGAATTGCCCATAATGTTCCTTTAAGAATATCTTAAAATTTTAAAGCACAAATTCAATATCCTTGTCAAAAGATTGAGGTTATAAATATTCATTTTGTGCACCTGAACAGTAACCCGTTCGTGGATTGCAAATTATTACTTTTATTTCTGGTGATTCCACACAACAATTAATAAAAACAAAAATAAAATACTCTTAGGAACAATCTCAAGATGAAAAGCATTAAGAAATTATGGAAAATAATAATAACAGAATGAACAAATTTGGGTTTTACTTACCCCTTGATGTTGCTGTTTTGTTCAAATGTTCATCATTGTTTCTTTTACTGTTTCACAGTTTTACAACAAAAGTTCACTAACAATTAACAATACACAAACTATTTATTTGTAAATTTCTAAGAAATACCGACACAAAACTCAAAAAATAAACCGGCCCGAGACAAACAATACCGCATTAATACCATTGTAATATGGCGGTAATTATTCGACCACAGGTGGTGTCATCTTATAAGAAAATACTTAATCAACAGTGTCATCAAGGGGTGCGCGGGTAACTCCATGTTTTCAAAAATATGCCAATTTTCCAATTGTAAGCTCTTTCCAAAATAGTAATTTCTAGTTTGTTGAGGAACTTCTAAATTCATGCTTTTTAATGACCAAACAATTCATCTAAAGGTTTAGCACTAACTTTATCGATATAATCCAGAATTTCCACAGATTTTGCGTAAGAATAATCGCAAAATGCCAAAAATTTTGATCAAAAACCACAGATATTTCGCTCATAAAATATTGAGACAAAATCAAAAGGATGATACCATAAATTACCAGGTAACACCAATGCTAGGTATACCGTTGTTCTAATCAAGCACGCACAACACCCCTATTACTCGTTAAAATGTTGTTCAGCCCTAAATTAGCAAATTAGCTGAATAATAACGAAATAAACTGAACGAGTAGACAGAATTCTGGCCGCCTTTCAACAAAATTTTATATTTTTTGCCCAATTTTGTCAAACTATGCAGAATGTTCGTTAGTCACGACTATATTAATCAAAAAAGCCATACTTAGATGAAGTTCAATGAATTGTGAGACTATAATTTTCTGCTCAACTTGACTGGTAGTGTATGGACACCTTTATTTGCTTGTATCAATGATTCTGACAACAATAATAAAAAAGGAATTCATAGTAATTTTTTGATGTTCTCCAGAAATTTGTTCCATCTTAGGTACCGACTAATGACTGCAAATAACAAAAATTGCTGAGATTCACCTTACGTTTGTTAGGAAAAAAACAAAAATATCTACTGGGCGTCTCTTTCAATACAAAAACTGCAGATAAACGAATATATTAGATGCCACACAATCCGAATAAAAGAGCGCGAACAATGGCGATATAAACAATGTGTTGTTTGATTTAAGAAAAATAAAATAAAATACAAAAAATAAAAATAGTGAACGGAGGAGGCAGAAAATAATATGTATTTGTCGTGACTATGTTGGAAATATTTTTACAATCTAGAAAAATACCGAAAGCACCATTGGTGGCGAAAATATATAAAAGCTACTGAACAGATATAAATCTGTATCGCCTGAGAAAATTTCTAAATTATTATATGAAAACTAGAAACAAATTTTTCTTTTTGTTGTCTTCTTTAAAACAATTTCTAAAACCGATCCAACTTTCGCCCCTTTATGTTGTTTGTTTTTCAGTTCTATATATTATAGGTTTTGTGTTTAATGAGACTTGATGACAAATTTTCAGAAAACAAAACAACCACAACTACGAGTACAGAAAAAAAAACAAAAGTTTGACACAAAAACTCTACTAACTGTAAAAAAAAGGCAAATGCACTGTCAAAACAACAGAATTATTACTATAAGGAACAGGTAAAGTCCAATCATAATTATTTTAATAGTAGTAGGTAACGCTCGGCATTATCCTCGCTCTGCCAGTCATTTGTTTCCAACCATGACGCCACGAGCCACAACTAACAACTATAGTTCACCTGCTATCTTAGAAATATCTTAGATGAACCACTTTAGTCTTGTTGGATTGTGTAGAGAACCGCCAACGAACTACTGTGAATATTCCACATAACTTAATAATTATTGCATTTACTACAAAACCAAAACTTTGAATCTTTCGCAAATCGATCCAGATTACAGAAATCAAATAATCGCGATTCCCAACCAACACAAAGATAACAACTCCTATTAAGTAAAACTGTCTTTAAATTTGTTCCCAAAAAAAAAGAAGGACAACTTGAAACAATTTCAAATCGTCATTTCATTCAATCGAACTAACTTCAACAATAAGATAAAATGCGACTGTAACGAATACAGTTTAATCTATGATGCTGAGAATTTTGAGACCTTGTAACCGAAAGGAAATAAAATCAAATCGAATCAAACAATTCCAGAAAGTACCTACCACAAATTCAATTTAAAGAAAAAAAAAAACCGTGAGATAAAATACCGAATTAGCAATTAATTAATTTTTTTTTTGTTTTATTATTTTTTACCATAAATTGGAATTTCATGATAATTCATAGAATAAATAAAAACTGGTGACGGATGTTTTGTTAATATGAAAAAAATGAAACACAGACAAAAAAAGTGGGTAAAATTAAATTATTTTTATCGATTCTTTATTAATTCTGTGTATTGTTTATTTTTATAATTTATCCTGTCAATTGTAAAAATAATCATTTTTTTGACGATGTATTGGTTCCTTTGTGTCTAAATAGCATAAAATAAATCAGACTCAATTCAAAGCTAATTGAAGAATATGAGACACTCCTTTTGCACAGATTCGAAAATCGTGTTTCCACATACGGTGAAACCTTCTGATCCCTTTGATGTGGAACAGTCAGTATTGAACTTCAAGCATCAACATTTTTAGTCATAAAGCATTACTGGATTCTTTTCTAAACGTTTGCCATAAAACAACGTGAAACCTCTAAAGAGTTACCGCTGATATCTTGTCTTGTTAAAAAAAACTATGTTATGGGCAAATCATAATCTAACTGTACTTAAAGCAATCAGCAAATTTTGCTGATTGTTGACTTTGATAATTTATTTCGTAACAATCTAAATTGGATAGCCTCAGTTTTCGATTCTTTGAATGATGGAAAAACCCTATATGACAAAAAAATTGGCCTTAAACGTGTGGTCAATTCAATTGAATTTGGTCTAACTCTAGACGTATCAAATTCAAATAGAATCACTTCAATTCTTACCAAAGAAGATAAGCTGTTCCTTTCCAAGACTATATTCTGAGAGATTGGAATGACTTTGATGTGAAGCAATCTAAAACTTCAACTTCGATGTCCAGTGCAATTCATGAAACTCAACATGTTGGATTAAAACACCATTAGAATCTACTCTTTCCTGAATACCTCCATAGAGTGACCACTGATCTCTTGCCTTCTTAAAAATAAATTCCGTTAACTGTATTCTAAGGTAAATCATATAATCTAACTGTATTTAAACCAATATTCGGTCGATTTGATTGATGATTGAACATCGAATAACCGAAAAAATTTTGGATTTTCGATCAACGAAACCACGAAACGTATCTTTTGAAGATCAACAATTCGTAGGGCAGCCTAAATGATAAACTCTACACATCATCATTATTTGGGGATTTTAAGATCTAGACAGACACCTGCCGGACCACGACGTGCTCTTTCCATAGTTCACTGATTATATTTTATGTTTACTCATATTATCCTAATATTGTCGGTTCTTGTTTTTTATAAATAATCGGATGAAATGTGTGGGAGCACCTGACCGCTCTATCATTGAAAGTAATCAACAACACGTTGTTGTTTTTTTTCATTTTCGTTTTGATGTAATTTTGATTTTTCATACATAAATTGTATAAAATAAAATGAAGCAATTTACAGATTGTTTTTTATGTTATTGTTGTTCTTTTTTAATCAGCTTTATCTTTTACAACAATACTTGTATTTGTATCTTATACAAAGTCATTCATTATAAATGTTTCAAGGAGGAACATATAATTATGTCCTGCCTGTTTCGAAATGAACAATGGGCAATCTAAAGGTAGCCAAGATAAAATGACGTGTACTCTTCAATGTAAATATATGAATGAATGAATGAATAACACGTCTCTATCTTTGTCTTTTAAATTACAATAAAATTACAACAACTCCCCCGATAATTTCCGTTATATCCCTTTAAATACAATTTTTTTGTTAATAATTACTACAGGAAATCAACCTTCTATTAATCTTTTCTATTGTAATTATGATAACAGACAACGTAAAGGAACCGATTCTAATGATAATTCCGTTAAATAACTAGCTGTAGTTTTCTTGATAGTTGTGTAGGGGTGGTAATATTGTTTTTTTTTCACTTTTCAATTTCACCCTTTCATAGTTTACGGTGCGTTAAACGTTAAACTCGACAGGTTAACAACTGAGTCAGTGGTGCATATGATTATCATTTATTTTAATTTTTTTTTCTAGAGCTACAGGTAGTTTTGTGTGTGAGAATTTTTTGTGGGGGAGAACAGAATACCTAGTTCTGAGAGATTAATCATAGTCCAATCACAAAATTAAATATTAGTTTTGATTGAAATTATAATACTAAATGATGACATCATAGTATAAAATAATAATAGAAAAAAATAGAGGAGAGAAATCATTTTAATTGGCCAACATCCTGTTATTTAAAGCTTTATATTTGTGGTGTACCCCTGTTTTAAACGGAAACTGTTAGACAAAGGATTTTAAATTTGTAATTTTATTTTTCACTATTATTTTGATTGTTTTGATAGGTGTTTTAGTGAAGCGGATTTTTTAAGTGTGATAACAATTAAAATTATACGCCCTTGTATTATGTTGTTTTGTTATTGAAAATGCAATTTATAATTTTAAGGACACAACGGAGATTATTTACAATGATAGTCTACTTTCATTATTATTTTATTTTTTTCGACAATAAAATTGATTAATTATAATCTTAGAGAATAGAATTGTCCTTGGTTTTTTTTTTACAAATAATTCACAGGATGTTAACTATTTTTAATACATTAACACGTGAATAAGGACGAAATGATTCAGATGAATTTTTATTCATTTATTTATTTATTTTTTTTTTTTTGAATTTGTAATCTTTTGTTGTATGTGTATGTTTCAAAGTTATCTGATCAAATATCCAATTAACATGCCAGGTTTTTAACATAATTTTTGGCAAATAATGAGATAATTTTATTTATTTATTGTCAGTTTCCTTTAGTTATTCAAAAAAAAAAAGGAAAACAACAACTTTTGTTTACTAACTGTAGGAAAATTCCTGAAAGGTTAATTAGGAGTCAAATAATCACTGAAAGAGATTTATGTTAGAATAAAAAACTTTTTTCTTAATTTTCCATAATTCAGTTAGAAAAAGTTCACATTCATGCAGATCCCGCAACATTCAGCACTCATTATGGACTTTTATCATTTAAATCAAAAATTATCAGTCAGAGTTTATAAAATATCCATAATTTTGACGCGTATGATGCACGGACGGCTTATTCCAGTTTTTTATGGAACCAGCGGCGATCCTAAATATTTGGTCATCTATATGTCACGGGAAAGGTATCCACTCTTTTTCACTAAGAAAACAACTCCTTCTGAGCCTTCCAAATTTATAAAGCTCTTCGTTAGAATGTACCTAACTCCGCTCTCTCTGGTTTTGGGTTCCTCGAAAAAACATTTCAAAATAATCGAAATTTATTGCATACCTAATTGTTTTTAAATGATTAATCTTTTCAAAAGAGCAGTGCCAGCACCTGCACTACATCTTATTGTTTGTTTCTGATGTCAAATGAGCATCACCCTTTATTGTCGTCGTACTTTGAATTTTGGGCTTGTTGCATTTGTTTCACCGCTCGCATTTCCGTTGCTAATGTACTGCTTACAATTAGAACAGAATAGTTAGAAAAACCATACCGAACATTACTGGCAAATAAACCAACGTTTGTAAATTCAGAGAGAACCTTTCCTGTGCTAGCTTACTTTTGCACAAAAATTATTTCAGATTGTCAGACAAATCTGTTACCATAATCAAAGTTTTATTTTTTAATAAATAGAGAATATATGATATTTTAGAGCGGGCCTTAGACGCAGGCCCGAACCCGGACTCGTTGAATCCGGAAAGACCGAGTCTCCCCAAACCCTACATACTACTCACACAGTAGAAAGGATCGTCACTTTATAGAACCCCACAGGAACACAGAAAAGGCGATATTTATCCTACACCTTATAAACTGTGTAAAAGGATGAAGTTTTCGCAACACTCAATTTCTACAGATTCTTCCCCAAATACTGAGAAAACCGAAAGCTGAAAAATTGATCAGCATATCTAACTAGACACTGTTGTCAATATATGATTGATTGGCTAGTATAGGAAGCCTCTTGTTTATATACAAGGAAATGATATTTCATCTCATTGTATTGTCGATGTGTTTGTTATAATACGAGTTTTAGGTGAGGGGCTCGTGCTGTGTAAATCTATACTAAGGTAGTTATAAAGAAAGCAGCCACCCGTACGATATTTGGCTCGGTCGGCGGCACCCGTTACTTTTATATTTAGGGCCGATGACTTTTCAACAATATATTATAACATAAATATATTCAATAAATTGCAAATTGTTACACAATTAATGAAGAAAAAAAAAAGAAGATTGAAACAACAAAATCCAATTAATCTTAATTAATTCAACAAATTTACAAAATTCTAATTTGGCAATGTTCACCTTGAATTGTTAATTTCTAATCAACATTAAATTAGAAGAAATAAAATTGATAATCCCCATATAGAGTCTTTAATTTTAAATATAGAATTCTCTTTGTAATATCTTGATGTTAATCTAACAATTAGTGGCTTGCGTCTAATTATCCCTTCTTATACCAATTCTAGATGTAATGAGCAGTCGGCATACGTTGTGATGAGCGCACACGTCACTAATTAGTAGAGAAATCCGCATTATTTTTATTGTTCACGGCATCTGAATCCAACTGGATAGATTAATGATGTACATGAAGAAAAGTGGGGAAGGAACGTTAAATTTTTCTCGGATTTTATAGAAAGATAAGAATTTTTGTGTTCTAACAATATATATCCACCTTTCCCTACTTTTCATAAATAAAAAGATAACAGTAGAAAAAAACTTAAGGGAAAAGTCAAGAATTACAACAACAAGTTGGGTAAATTGTCGATGAAAGTCGATTGTCTTACTTTTGTAATAAATTTCACCAAGACACCGACAAATAAATTATTTGGAATTTATTACAATTTTAACAATATAGAGACTTGTAAATAAATGGAACCGTTTAAATCAAACGAGCACTGAAATTGACAATACCGGAAGTTGTAGCTCCGCCTTCTCAACCATGATGATGATGATGATGATGATGGTGATGATAATGATGACGTGTGTCATACAGTGATATTATGGTACAACAATCAACTAACGGGGGATTTTTTTGCCTTTTTCTAACTAAACCTTTTAATAGAAACGTTTTTCCAGTAACTACAGTCGAGCTGATGCTTTTTTTTTGACAAATTGCGGCTTAATGAACGAAACATTTTTCTGTCCCACTTCGTCGAAATATTACTTTTAAAGTCAACAAAAAACCAATGCCTAAAACTTGGAAAGCTCTCGATCTAATCTAGATTAAAAGACGACACGAATTTTATAAAGTCGGCAGCAAAATTAATTGAGCTAATTAAGTTAAGAGTATAGTGCACTTGGGAATTATCATCATTATTATCATCATCATCATTATCATTATTATTATTATTATGAAACCTATAGTCATATATGTGTGTGTATGTATGGAGAGAGAGGTTTATAAACTCTCTTCTCTATGTGTAAGTCCCGGAGGTGTGTGTAACCACCGGCACGAGCAGCCTCCGGAACCGTATACCACGCATATCCTGCAGCACGTGCTCAGAAGAGACAAGACACACAAAACTCCACCTCTCTATCTCTCTTTTTCTATTTTAAATCTGTATATGAAAGCCATTCATTTCTTTTTTTAACACATATATACACACATCATAATAGACAACAATCTCTAATTTTTTTTTCCATTACTGTAATTTACTTTAATAAAAAGTCCATTAATAAGTGTTGTTGTTTCATTCATTTTCTAGATTTTCGGGTAACAAACAGAAATATAAATTTGATGAAACTACTTCGGCTGAAATTTTTCGAAAAGGTAATGTTTACCTCGAAAATCACTTGTTGCAAAAATTGTCAAGAAAAATCGAGTTTTAATTGTTGAAACGACACTATAACGCTTAATATGTTTACAAGGTTGTAGGAATCATAAATAAACAATTTCCTTTCATTGTTGTGTTTTTTTGCCTCCAATTTTATTGTTTTGTCTTTAATCTATTTTTTGTTTCGTACATAAATTAATTTTCTATTTGTTAAACAATAAACAATAATATTTAATTTTAACAGTTTGAAAAGGTGCTAAACAATATTACAAACATTATCCAATTCTATTTAATATTAATACGTGGAAATTAATTCAGATTAAGTTGGATTATAATCACATAAAATCAGGAAATCAGCAAAATATTGCAAGATTATTTCACTAATAACTTCACTAACTTACATAAAACTAGCTTTATGAATTAACAACTGGTTTAACAAACCACCCATAAGATGATGCTGTTTTGCTTATTTTCTGTTTTTCTTCTTTTATTTTTCGTAAATATGTGTGTGTATTTCGCATATGGAAGCACACGGGTGGTTCTTAGTACCGTGAAAAGAACTTGGGTAGGTCAGGGTCGAGGGTGTCTACAGTTCGGATCACCGGCCATCCGAGGCGTGTGAAGAACTAACAGTTTAATGTGTGGTCACTGTAGAGCGATCAAATGTTTTTTTTCATTTATTTATTTATTTATTTATTTCGCATATTGTACACGAAATCGGTATATTTTCTTGTCATTTGCAAATATTGTTGTCTTGATTAATATCAAGTTGACCTATGAAACACTACCATCAACTACATTTATGTCCACTATGTGCAATGGCAAATATGGAATGCGTTCGCATGTGTGTCAGGTTAAAGGGCAAATTCTAGCGGCTTTTATTGTATACATTCACTTACTCATTTTCATCATAATCATCTTTAATCCTGTTGTTGTAATAATAAAACTTATCCTTGTTTATTATCGTGTATACGTATCTAATATTTATATATTTAGTTATATATATGTATAAAAAAAAAGTATATATGTGTAGAATTATCGTTTTAGATCTGGAGAAAAGGAAGGGCACCTGTCTAAAGCACCGGAAATATCGTCACAGTAGACGGATTCTTCTCAATGGATGCGTCCAATCTCCACCGGAACTGACCGGCCCTCCAGCCCTCGTATGTTACTACACTCTCCAGAGAAACTCCAACAGGATAGGTATATTTCAACTATAATCATAAAAAGTGAATTTGAATTATAAAAGAATTTTTTGGAGTTTTTAATGAATAATTCGGCGGATTAGTTGTGTACTTTGTTTGCACACGCACATGTTGATAATAATAATAATAATAATAATAATAATTCAAGAGGAAATCGGTTATTTTGTTGAATTTCAGGAATTAAGAAATTACAGTTGTTGTTGTTGTTGTTTTACTTTTACTGGACAATTGTTTAAAATTTATATTATACAAAGACTGTAAATTAAAGTTGATTCTATTCAAAGCATGAATACTCTACTTGAAAGGAAAGTGACCTAAAACAGTTGTAGTCAGTTGATGAATTGCTTCAACAAATGCACATGGAATACAGAGAATTTTATTAAAATCAAACAATAGCCAACAATTACGTATCACATTCATATTATTTAATGATATATATTTAAATACATTTAAAAAAAAATACATACACTATTTATGTTAATATTCAATACTTCTGATTTATGATACCAGAGGCGTACTCGATTTGAAATCATGATGAAATCGATGAAAATAAATCGAGCATTTTTCCATTCATGAACGATTCAATCAATGAAATCCTACATTTCAAATGATTCATTAATGAAGTCGTAAAGATAAACCGCAATCTTCCATTTATTATTGTTCTGATTTTTTCCTCAAAATCTCTTCCTCTAGATAACACCTGATTTTTGGCTGTTTTGTTGTTGTTTTTTTTTGTTCAAATAATAGAAACTAATTATGTATGTACATACATAATAATAATGTATACGACGTATATGTGTGTTGGTCAGTGGCAGGACGTTACGCTGGCTGGACACAGAATACGATTAAAAAATTATCTTCGTTGTTATTTTAATTTCTCATTGTCTCCAAAAACATTCATATATGCATAAAAATGGACAGCCTTTCCCTGATATAATTACAGGATAAAATTACAAATGAATTTATTTCGTTTGGGATATGGTTTGTTGAAAAATATGGGGAAACTTTTTGGGAAAAACTTTTCAACTTGATGCAAAGCTTGATATTTTTCATTATAAAAACCATTAAAAACCGAGAAATTGGAAATTAAATAAAGATACAAATAGGAAATCCAAGTTAGATTCTCGCTCCAGAAAGATATTTCGGCTTGCCGTTTAATTTTGATAAAGATTGAGCTGGGAAAGCTCTATTAACTCTATAGATTTCACTTTGAAGTACTTATCTAACGTCCAATTTCTGTTATATCTTGTTAACGTATTTTAAAACTACTTACTAGACTATAATAATCCGGTTTTAAGGAAAATAAAATATTATAGATGGAGATTAGACATTTAACAGTTTATGAACAATGTTGTATCATTTTCTAAAAACAACTCTAAACGTAGTTATTCACCGCCATAAAATTGAATCATTTAATCAGTTCTCTCGTTTTGTTCTTCTATTACTTGAAGAGATTTCAACAAAAAGCACATGTTGCTATTTTCTATAACGACTTATAACAGATCTGATTTCGATCTCAATTACTATTTAGAAATTCAAATTAGTTTTAAATGATTCAAAGATCGTCGATGATAAGACTAAAACTCTAATAACTAAAGAAATTCTTTCGCAAAAGCATCTCTTTGTAAACGAAAAACTCTTTTATTTTTTTGTAATTTTTCTATAAATAATTTTTTATGCTCAATAATACTTTCACAACATCGTCAATTATTTGTGCTTTCAATATTATTTACAGATCGTTGTTGTAATTGGCGATCGATTTAAATAAGAATCGATTAGTAAGAGTGTTATGTAACCGCTTTAGGAAGCGCAAAGACGATTCAATTACCTTTTGCAATCAATAAAATTTAAATATTGATTGTTGGCTGTTGGGTGGGCGCGTTTCCTCGACTTCTTCCACTATTAAGCCACCATACACAAGCGGCAGCAGCAGCAGCAGCAGCTATTCAATGAAACCACACTTTCTAGTTTTAATTTCTAATTGTTTTTGTTGTTGTTGTTCAAATATAATACGACTAATTTATAAAATAAGGCGAATTAATTAAATGAAAAAATTGTATTTAAAAAAAATATATAAAATACAATAAAGAAATACAAGATAAATCCACATTTAACAGAGCAAAAAATCAGAAAGTTTTTAATTCCGTGTTTATGTAAAATTACAGTTACTTTTCGTTATCTTAATGGTAATAATGTACACGCAAATGAATTAAAAATATGTTAATTGAATTTTACGGTATACCACAAGAATGTTATGTGAGTGTGTGGATGAGATTAACAAAAATTTCACGTTAAAAATTGGCGATTTTATCTTAATCGTCGAATTGTCCATCTGTGTGTGTGTTATTGATGTGCATTGACAATTGATTGGCGGTTCGATGTGCATTAGGGCAACGTTTTTGCCTCATTAACCTGTAAAGCTTATTCAAATTAATGAAATCAGTCAGTGAATTGTAGATGTTTTCAACCCTTATCACGCAATAAATCTCGACACACAATGACTTCTCCTAGTCTATCTGTTAAATAGATATAGTAGGTATATACAATTACGAATAACTCACAGACATGGGCATGCTGATTCTTTCTGTTGCTGTTTTTTTTTTGTTTCGTTCTTTTGCTGGTTTTGTTCCTTTTAGAGTGTCTATTTCTAAATGGCACATAACGTTTTCAGAGACAAATGAGGTTCGTGCGCGACTTTCAGAGCGTCGGAGATTCAAACAACTGATTGGAAGTCCAACAAGTGACATCCGCATCCATCCCTGTCTATACAATTTCTTTATAATTTATAACTATTCATATTAGACTTATGGTGGACTTGTTTGTTAGTAGTAACATGTACTAGATTATCAGCTAGATATGATAAGTCTTTCAAAAATCATATCTATTATATAATACATTATAAATTGACTACAATAGTTTGAAATTGTGTAAAAATCAGATGATTATAACAATGATGATGGTGCATACTGTCTCTATTTTATTTTTTTCTAGTTTCGTTCATTATCAACAACAAACAGTTGACAACAAAATTACAATCTCAATTGTGTCGCATCAATCAAAAGAATGTTAATTCTGTTGTATTTTTGTTGTTATTGTTGTACGGATAGATAAAAACTTGTCAACAGATATGTGCAAAAATGTTGTTCAAGTTGGGTAGCACCTTTTCAAAAAAAACATTCACAATTGAGTTTAGTTTATTTGTTAAACAAAATAAAGCTAAAGAAGAAGAACAAGAAGAAGAAAATAAAGTAAAAGATGATAGAAATTCCTGGTTGGCAACATTTCCTGGATATACGTCGAATTTTTCTATATGAAATATACTACAAAAGAGGCTGCAATGGTTACTCTCTATCTCAGTCAGTTCCTTGTCCGTATAGTCAATTCAGTTTGTTAGATTTACGATCACGAATACAATCCCAGCAAGTGACTGTCACGTATCATAAATACACCAACAACAACAACTGGATGATAATTCATGGTGGTACATATGAAGTTGGTCAATCTTGAACATGTCGCAAGTCTTTCTTATAATATAAATACATGTTTGTTTTATAGAAAATAAATATTAAAATAGAAAGAGATCAACTCTACTTACACAAGTGTCGTGTTCTACATTGTGCCAACTAACATCCATGAACTAATATAGAGCTGTCTAATATTCTAGAATCTACATGATTAGTGTATTTAAAGCTTTAGAAAACTGAAACAACAACAACAACAAAAATGATTGAAATAAATAAATACAAAAAATAATAAAACGTATATACGCCGCTAGCATTCCGTGAGTACGTAAACAAGCCACTGACAGGCATACTACTATAGTCAGAATTATGTATGTGTGCAAAGTTTAGATTTACTAGCCATACATTTTAGAGACCATGCATATAAGGCGTATTACATTCAAGATTTACTGGCTGTACCACGTCAAGACTTCTAAATACCCACCAAGAAATTGTTCATTAACTGTTTCTAAATTAAGCATATTTATATGTATTTGTAGATGTAAGGGGAGCAGGCGATAACGTTTAGTCTTACATTTAACCATTCTGTTACCCTACAAGTGCTCAATTTAAATTAACAAGACATGAACGGTGTGTGTATATGTGTACCTAACACAAACGTATATTGCACACCGTAATTTTCATTCTTTCAACTAACAAACACAACAAACCAGCAAGGATAAACTACATCCACACGTGTATGTGCATTTTTGGAGAACTAGCAAATTACGTTATGCAAATAGAACGACAATTTCTTTTAATTATGTCAAATTTAAGAGTAATCCTTTGCTAAATCGTATCAACACTCTCTCGATGCGTTATTTATTATCGCAACATCTGCGGATTATCTCGCGATTATCCTCCGATTGTTCGGTATATACTGCGCAAAAAATCTTGTTGCAAGACTTGTTGAGATCCTGTAAATCACCAAACCGCTGAAATCCAACAAGACTAAATGAAAATATAAAGAATTATATACTCGTCATGAACAACACGTTTTTTCTGTAGGTACACCAAAACAACATTAATTTTATTTTTAAAGTAAGTAACCAGTTAACGGTCGCCATTCTTCGACGCTTTTAAAAACTTTTATTTTTCGTATCTATTAACGACGAAAAAAATTTCCCATCTTGGTAAATTAAAAAAAAAGTATGAGTACTAGTAGTCGCCCCTTTTATTGTTATTGTTGTTGTTATTATTACAGGAATAAATTCGTTGCGCTTTCTGAACTTGCCAGGTGTTGGCGGTGGTGGTGGTGGTTGTTGTAGTGGAGTCGTTAAAAAAGTTCCTAAGAATTTCCTGTGTCCTAAGTACAATTTCTCTACTATAGTATGGATGGATGGGAAAATTCGCCCTCCTATTGCTAGATTCAGATTAAATTGTATTTATGCGGGTATCTATCGAGATTAAACAAGTGATAAGTTGGAATTGTTTTGATTACATTTATTAAATAAATTATGTACGAAATGATTCTTGTTAGAAACCAATTTTTTGTTGTTGTGTGGACTGTGCAATTTGCAGCAGTCAATCCGACATTAGTATGTAATCAATTAATAATTACGTTGTCAGTTCCCATCAGAATCATTTCAAATATACTGACGTACTTTGAGAATAGTCTATTTCAATTTTTATTATCAGTTATATAGGATTTTATTTGAAAATATAATTGATAGCAATATGTAGATGTATATCAAAAGAACTATAGTTAGAACGACCTATTCACCTATCATGTTCAATTTCCAGTGCATATGTTAATTGATGGATTTTGATCATAAGTTAATTTAACATCACTCTATCTACATATAAGAAATCATAAGTTGAATAATAATCAATCGATATTAAACTGCTGGAATGCACGATACAAGTTAAAATTAATAACAGGAGTTGGCGATGAAGACTGTATTAACTACCGGCATTTCAGGAATTTTGAAAAATGTAACTAAGCAGGTGTGCATTTGTACCTATATGTTCTTATTATAACATTGACGATTTAAAAAATTGATATTTATTGTAACATCCGTACTTGCATCCCACTAATATGAGACTAAAACGAATCACGAAAGATAACCGTTTTCAATTATACAGCAAATAATTCAACAAAAAAAACAACCAAACTTCCTAAAGGAAATTGTTGGGGAATTTATTAACGTCCGCTTTAACATATTGACGCACCCTTTATAAAGTTTCTCACTTGTTTTTTTATTTTTATTTTGTTGTGTTGCAAAATAAAAGAAAATTAAAAATTTCCACTAACGAGATTTTGCCATGAAAGAATCAATATTAATAAATTCTAGTAAGATAAAAGACGGCATTAGGTGATAATCGTAGGTCAATTTCACCATGGGTTTCCTATAACAAGCCAGTCCTTCTCCTCATTGAAGAGGCTTGTTTGCTATTAACGGCCATTAGCATGCAATTCTGTATATTCATCAGGGGATCTGAAGCTGCATTCCGTGAGACTATCGAGGTCATCTACAGGCCAACACAAGCACCCTTCATTCAATTACAAAATACAAAGATAAAATCAAATTATTGTAAGAAAATCACGAGAAAACCAAACACTTTTTTAAAATAATTTAAAAAAAAGAAATAGTTTTTCCATAAAAAATACTGGACAAATGTATCCATCAAGCGTGAACTTTTACAGCTGCAACAACAACAATAATAATTTAAAAGAAAACCAACTGTCTTAGGTCATCCTTGGATGGCCACCCCAACATTATCAAACGACCCTTAAGTTGGTTTTTTTTATCAATACAGTCACAATTATAGACAACTGGACGGTAGTTTTAGGAGTTTTTCAACAATTGTACTTCAATTAAGGTGGTGCAAAAAATAATAATAAAACTCTACAGGAAACTCTGTTTTTGAATCACAGATCAATGTTGTTGAAAAATTTTAATTAAAACAATTCTCACGCTACCATTTCCTTATATCCAGGACAACATAATTTCGAAAAATATTAATATGAACTTACCAACTCTACAATAAATTTTCAATTTTCTTATATAATTACGTAAGAATTGTTATAGCGTGTATTTTGCAATCTCATGAAGTTAGTTGCTAACAATAGTTACATGTTTTAACTATACCAATTTGTGATTTTTTATAATTACGCAAAAGATATTCTGATTAATTCTGAACGAGCTCAAGTAATAGTGGTAGAGTTAATGTGTAAACACCTTTACAGACAGATACAGGATCATAGGTCAACCGTGAGAACTCACAAACGACCAAAGCAAATTGTTCAGTACCAGAAGTTATATCCAGACTATATTAAAATAACAAACGCCTATTTAATAAAATAATTAACAAAAATGCCCATCTACCTATCTTTAACTGATAACAGAGAAATTGAAAGATAATTAATATTGATTAGTGTATAGGTACTGTGTGTAGGTTAAAATGCCGTTATGTCATCCGACAGTTGATGATTATAGAAAATAATTTGCAATTAAAACAATAAGAATGATCAATAGATGTATATGTATGATATGATAGAGTTGTTTAATTTGTATTTGGTATATGTTGCAGGAGAAAGATCTTAGGTAAGATGGCGCGCACGTGCCCCACAGGAAGTAACTAAGTCACTGTTGACTGGCGGACCGTGGAGCCCACAATACTATACACCTCGCCCTCTATTTCCTTCACGGAGGAAATGAACTTATGATTGGGCTCGGAAATTAATATTTAGTCTAATATTAGCTTCCACAATCACGCACATTATATGTATCATACTTTTATTACATACTAAACCAATACAAAAACGTTAACAATGCTCAGATACACCATAAGATCTTCTTCAAATCTAAGCCTTAATCTGAGATGTGAGGAAGAGATCTCAGAGGTCAGATGCTTATTTACCAAGTTCCACCATAATCTTCAAAACATTTTTGTGTTGATCAACCACAAAACCTTCTCTTGTGTTCTCGAGTGCCAAATCTGTTTCATTTTTAACGGAAAATTTTTCTATCAAAACAAAAGCCTTAATTGTGCAAATTGTTATATTGAATTTCGCATAGCTTGCTGAACTATAGACTAACAATAAGATCTCTGATATGAGTGTAGAAAATGATTGTTTCTGTTGGATTTATGGGCGGTAGTGATAAAGATCAATATCGATTGGCTGAACAGATCGGTGTTTGTTTGGGCGGTCGATCGACATTCCATTTAAATATCGCATATAAAGACAGATCATTCCGAAATTACGTATTAGCCGCCAACAGTAGGTACCTATAAGTAGTCGTAAATCGTATCAACTAACGACAATATATAGATAAAATCTGTGAAAAACGAGAGAAAAGATCTGAACAAGACTAGTATCCTCACATACATAGGTACTATATTTACCAATAGATTCTATAAAATACATTAAAAACCATATTGTGTAAGTCGGCTTAGTTTAGAACCATAAGGCTATATGTAAATCAGTTCTGGCACCTCAGCAGCCGCTATCTTATCTTCAACAATTATTCGTAGTTTACAACCATGAGAAGGCATTAGTTACTGCCATTCTGTGCAAATGGTGTTCTCTCAGTAGTACCAAGTAGTAATAGTTGGCGGTCTCATCCGGATCGTAGAGATTATTTTAACTAGATATAGGTATGTATTTTAAATCTTTGTGTATGTGAGTTTTCCACTTTTACCACCTGATGTGATCAGATTTAGAACTATTGGTTTTTCTTCTTTTAAACGTTTTATGAAACGTCAACAAATAAATAGCTTTAGGGATATTTATTTATAAAACATTGTAAATGTCTTATAAGTTGCTTTAATCTTCTCACCTTCATAGAGTTCAACATTAAAGTTCATATACCAAGAAACTGATGAAGTGGCAATAAAATATCAATGCTACTTTCAACCAACACTATAAGAAAAATTATTATTCAAGAAGAGCTCACGGGTAGTTCTACAAGCTTATTATAATAATAGTGACAGCCACATTGATATCATACATATAATAGAAAGACGCAACTACCTTTATATAAATCGTAACAAAATTGATCGAAAGATATCAACATGGTGATCAAATGGAGAATTTTTCATACATACAATCATACATACGATTAAACCCACAACAAACGAAACCTTGTTAGAAGAGAATTTACCAAATTTGGTTATATCGAACATGGGAATTGCATTTAACTAAATTCCTATCACCTATAACAGTTACTGGAAGTTATGTGTGAACTTATCCTGTACCTAGTCTGTGTTTTATTTTTATTTTTGCTAAATTTCGAAATTCCAACGAATTTTTCTTTAATAACATACCCACCACTAATTTACTACTGTCTATCAAAATCTATTAGAACCTCCCTACATTAAAGTCACCCCTTAACAGAAATTCTCTTTAACTATTACTTTCTATATAAAGAACATATGGTCGGCGAGGGTTGTACTCCTTGGCGGGAATCTCGTCTATTAGAAATTGTAAGGATCAGCTGGTCATACGTTAAAGATCTCAACCGTTCTTCCGCATGACGCTCGATATCATTAACATTAGAATTTTTTCGAAAACGAAGAAAAAAAAATTGGAACAATAACGCTTCAATAATTCAAGAAAATTAATGAGACAAAAACCTAAAATTTGGTCGTTTCTTTTGTGATGGTAATTTATCGAAAAAAATCCTATTGATAAGGTGGAAATCATGTTGGAGCCATTTAAACATTTGCATGATTATGGTAAATATACGGAAGGAACTATGTAAAAAGGCACGTGTCATTCGGAAATACACCTGTCACGTGACACCTGATGCACCGATCAAATTGGGCCGTTAACACTACCATTTCTCAATATCATTATTATTATTATTATTAGAAGAGGGAAATACCATCTGTGGAAACCGGTGAGACGTGCAATTATAAAATTTAACATATCAATCGAAAAATGGAAATATTTATGAATTTTACCAGACAAAAAAAATTGTAATACAGTTATACTGCCAGTCCCAGTTGTTTCTTTCTCACAAAAATCAAATAGGGGATAGAATACAGTAATCATATGTTGAGTTGTGGCATTTTAAATGAATTATCCAACAGGTGTATGTAAAACGCTTTTAAAACATTCGGTCTATGTGGATTTTGAATAAAATCCAAAGTTATGTCATAATTAAAATGTTTGTTCATTATAATAATTTCGGTAATTATTAATGTTGTGGCCTAGAAATTAGTTGTTTTACCTAATCCAACAATATGGAATTAATGAATTTTCTTCTAATATTTCCCGTTCTTGCAAACGTTGATTAAATTTTCTCCAATTTTAATAGAAATCGTTGGAAATTATTGTAATTTTCTTTAATAAAACATCCATATCTCGAGCATTTATCGATTTCTTTATTTAATTAAAACAACAACAACAACAACAACAAAACCACTTTATTATTATTTAATTTTAATTTGGCGGATTTCTCCTATTTTAATTATAGAAATCGTTTGTAATTGAAAAATTTCTTCTATTGTTTTGTTGGTGTTGTTTTTGTCCCTTAGTTTCGTTGGTGACACGGAATTCAGGAAATAATTTCGGAACGATATCTGTGTATTGCGACAACAATTCCAAGTATTATCTGTGGTTTTCATAATTTGTAATAAATTTTACGCTCAATTTTTTTTTTTTTGTTTTTGTTTTATCATTACGATAATTAACCGAATAGTTGGCAACAATTGTAATTATTATTGTTACAAAACGATTGTGGCAAGACTCGCCTTCAATAAGATAAAATTTATTTTGTCGATATTTAGGAAAAAAATAACCAACAATAAATAATAGAAATCTTGTAATTTTTTATTGAAAAATCAAAATTCGACTTTATACAGTAAATAAAAAAAAATCTATTGTATTGGAATATTGCAAAAATAAAACTACAGTGCTATTTTGACAAACGAACAAAGAATTTCGTTTTTTCTATAAAACTAAAAAAAAAAACGAACATTTCATACTGTCGATTCAGTAATTTGTTTGAAATCTTTCACGGTAACAGCTAGAACTTCTTCACAAACTTTCTTATAACACCAAGAATCCCCCTTCAAACGTTTCCTACGAATACCAACAAAACCATACGATGATTGTTTCTCATTCATCAATATTTTGGTGTTATTTCCAATAATTGGTGAATTAACAAGATTCATAGGACCATTTTTTAAAATCGATTTCGTTGGTGTATTTGGATTGATCGTTATCATTGATCCTAAACATGGTAAATAACAGATTTCCAATTCAAATGAACAACCATTACAATGATGTAAAACATTAGCTTCAACTTTTCCCCGTAATAAGAATCTGTGAAAAATTCGAATTTATCGAAATCATATTTTATGAATTTGCAAAAAAAAAAAAACAAATAAATAAATAATAAAATGATCAACAAATACCATCACGGTTTCTTGTTTATATCGTCGCGCATCTATTCCATAAAAGACACATTTCAAGATATGCGACTATCACGTCGAATACGTTCATCATCTTGTTGTGTATGGAGTGAAGAGGAGAGTTTTAAAAGTAAAAGAGCTGTGTATGTTGTTGGGAAAACATCGTCTGAATAGTTGATACAAAGTCGGAGGGACGTACTAATGGTTCTGCATTAGTGGAATATCAATTAACACTTTAACAACACACACACACAACTATAAGAGACAGTAGCAAAGTAAAAAATTTATCAGACAGAAGTTGAAATTTATTTCGGAAACGTACATGTTGTTGCTGTAATAAATTGTAACCGAGACGCAAAATAAAACGAAACATATTGATGACATTAGTTTAACAGGTTGTTTAATTAATGGACGACAATCAAGTGATTTTTTTTGTTGTTGCTATTTTCAAAATTGAAAAAAAGAACAATTCTCGCCTAAAGGTTTCCGAATAGGATTACGGAAGTGTAAAACTGGATTCGTTTAATGCAAAATCATATAATACATAATAGTTTTGAATAAATTATGTCATTAAAAAGACGATATCTGTCTGCCTTAAGGCATATATGCAAAACTACACAATTAGAAGTAATTAAGTGTCACAACTTATGCAACTATATAGTCTACACTCAATTTATACAAATATGGATTATCAATCATCATGTCGCCGATTCTATGATTTAACATAACTCATCAACTGTATTATTTAAATAAAAAATAAATTAATTATAAAAAAAACAACCAGAATTTCCTATTGAATAAATAAATGGAAATTGTTGACTCTTTTATTTGTCCAATATGTATACTTAAAGTAAGAAATCACGTCAAATTGTGGTGAATCTGATTTCCGGCCTAAAATCCGTTGTAGCAGGTATTTACAATGATTGATCTTATTTTAAAATCAATTCCCACAACTATCTAACAAATTAACAAAACGAAAAAAACGAAAAACCACTAACGAAATGTTCTATTTACCATTATTATTTCATGAAAAATCACCAACCTATAGATATCTTATTTTAACAAATGAAACTAATTACGTAGAAACTGATTAGCACAGATGAATTATGATTGGGAAGTAACAAAACAAAAACAAAAAAACAGAACAAACTCTCTTCAAAACAGAATAATTTTGTTGTGTAGCTGGCGGTATGTTAATAGCTTGTTGAAATATCGGGTTATTTAAGATCGTAAATTATCCAAGAAACATCGAAAACTATGGGTGGAAAGCAGAATCATTTTATGAAAACAAAAAATGTTACCATTCTTGTACAGAAAAACGCCCCAAGTTAAATTAATACATACATACAACATACATATCATTTTGTTATCTTGTCCGCGTTTTACGTAACGACGAGAATATAATCACATTAGACAATCCTTTAGGGTAATAACAACAATATCCTATAGTCATTGAGAATATAATGTTAAACTCTATATGAAAAGTAATAAAAAAAAAATTACCCTTTACGATTACACTGGAAGCCCTTCTTTTGGAAAGCTTTAAATAATTCTGTAATTACATATTCAGGATCGCTGCACTGTGTTGTTGAAACATTACATAAATTCTACAAAATAATAATAACAAAAAAAAATAAACAATTAATTACAAAATAAAATGATAAAATTGTGTAAATTTGCAATTATCGCCGCATGTTCTATAGAAATATTCACGCAAACAATATAATTAAGTTTATATTTTATATATTAATATTGATCAATTCCAACCGTTATTTTAAACCATTAAGGCATTAAATTTACATAAAACATCATTGATATTGTTGAACTTACTTTATTATTGAGCACAACTGGCTGGATGGAAGTTTCTGTTGTTGGTGTTGTCCTCGTCGTCTTTTTAGGTGTAAGTACATGCCGTACTTTATGTAATGATCTTTCTATACTACCTAAAACACGTCGTGCTGATCCTGGCGTACTATCACCATTAGATTTTTTCCTAAATAAAATAAAAATTAACTCTCTCTCTAT
Organism: Lydus trimaculatus; assembly: GCA_037414755.1. Taxonomy (NCBI): domain Eukaryota; kingdom Metazoa; phylum Arthropoda; class Insecta; order Coleoptera; family Meloidae; genus Lydus; species Lydus trimaculatus. Next base: position 111,269 of record JAZBGY010000064.1, on the reverse strand, counting down.
CTCACGCTCTTGTTCTATCAACCCTATATAATCTCTCTTTATAACAATTGTAATAATAATAAATCAATTGAAATTTGTGTGTGTTTGAAACAGACCGGAAACCAATGTTTATGACAATTAGAAACTGGTAAACATGTCTAATAGTGACCCAATCTATCTATCCATAGGGGGTATATAGAGGGACTATAACCGCGCATTACTATAAGCTTCACCAAACACCACAACATACTCAAACCCTTTTCGCTTGTTTGTTTGTTTGTTTGATTGTTTACAACCCTTACAAACTCATATACTCCAACACTTTACTACTTCAATTATCACTATATAGTGAAACAATATATTTCACACATACGTAGGTAATTGAGAGGGTCGTGAATACTGGTAACAGATATGCAATTAGTAATGCGTGATTTCTACAGATATATCCATGACTGCATGTAAGTTCTAAACACGCTATCAAATCCAATGATTCTGGTTTAATTTTTCAAGAAAAACAAGACTTACCGATTATCAGGAGTATTTGGTGTCGATTTCTCTTCAGCTACCTTTTTTACAGGTACTGTAACAAACAAGGCAAATAAATCTCAAACACTATTAAATAGTTCAAAATAGTAATAAGATCGTAAAAGATAAAATGAATAGGTCCTCTCTACTATTATAGGTACTAGTAACAAAGTTAAAACGGTGATATTTTAACGGTTAAAAGTTTTAAAGGGGGTGAAATATGTTACACAAGGGACCTATTCAGAGAATTGTACGAAACGATATTTTCCAGTAGCACTTTCTTATTAGTGTGTTTTAGGAACACTTTGTGTTAAAGTTTGAACTAATTTAAAGACTTTATAGTCATAAAGAAGAAGGTAACAACCCTTGAAAGACTTTGACTGGACATTGTGATATACACATCTGCAACAAATATTGTCTTCCTACTTAAAACAACAACTACAACTCTTATAACACTATTATCCTTTCCTCTTCTATATATACAACAAAAGAAGATGCAATTCATTTAAAAAGTTTTAACTACCTCCTTGTCACCTATTTTCCCCGAAAAAAAACCCAACTACTACAACATTTATAAGGGAAACTTCAAGTGATGAATCAACAGTATACAACAACAGCTTTAAAACAGTTTAATTAGATCTTGCAATAATACAAGCTTACATTTAAATTTGAAATAAAAAAGAATTAATTAATTTGAAAACAATAATTATCGGAGCTACAATTAGACAATTATAACGAAACGTCAAAAACATAACCTCATTTTTTTTATAACCTAAAAACACGTTTACACAACAATTTGTTATAAATTAATTGTGTTAATTTTACTGAATTTATTCAATATTAAAGTGATAATTGTTGTGTTATATTTATTAATATTTATATATTAAAAATGGCGGCTATACATCCTCCATTGGAATTAATTGAAGAATGTATGCAAGAACCGAATTGTATACGAAATGTTTGTATTTTGGCACATGTCGATCATGGTAAAACAACAATTGCAGATTCATTATTAGCAACAAATCGTTTAGTAAGTAAACGGATGGCCGGTTATATCCGTTATTTAGATGATAGACTTGATGAACAAGAACGTGGTATAACAATGAAAAGTAGTGCTGTATCATTATTAAATATGTTGAAAATTAATGATGATAGCAATAATGATGATGATGATAATCATCATATACCATTAATATTGAATTTAGTAGATACACCAGGTCATATAGATTTTTCATCAGAAGTTGGTGCAGCATTACGTGTCTGTGATGGTGCATTGATTGTTGTTGATTTAGTTGAAGGTGTATGTGTACAGACACGTGAAGCTATAAAACAAGCATTCACTGAACGTTGTAAAATGATTTTAATATTAAATAAAATTGATAAAATCATTATTGAATTAAATAAAGATATTAATGAGATTTTCCAAACAATTCTACATTCAATTGAAGATTGTAATGCTATTATAGCTGAATTATATCATTATGAATATGGTGATACAGATATTGATATAGAGAATACAGGTTTATTATTTTCACCAGATAGTGATAATGTTATTTTTGCTAGTGCCATAGATGGTTGGGGTTTTACAACACGACAAATTGCAAAAATTTTCATTAAAATCATTAAAAATGAAACGATAGACAGTTTGAATGTGAAATTATGGAATTTTGATGCTTATGTTGATCCAAAAACGAATACAATTAAATTTGGTGCTATAGAAAAGAACAAAACAAATCTATTTATACAATTATGTCTTAAAACAATTTTCTATATTTATACAACAATTGTTGTACAAATGCAACGTGATAAAATCAATGTAATTGCAGAGAAATTAAATATTAAAACAATTACACGTGATATGAATCATACTGATCCAAAAGTACAATTAAAAGCAATTATGCAAACATGGAGTCCATTGGCTGATGTTATTTTACAACAATGTTTAAAAATTATACCACCACCATGTCGGATTAGTGAAGAAAAAACCAAATATCTACTCGATTATAATCGATTTTGTGAAAATGAATTTGAAAATAATTGTATTGAGGAAATTTTAAAATTATTCAAATATTGCTCATCTAAATCGACAGAAACTGTTGCATATGTTTCAAAGATGTTTTGTGTTAATTGTAAAAATTTATCACAAAATAAACCAAAAGTATTTATACCGAAATCTAGAAATACCACCAATAATCAACCAAAACCAGAAACTGTAGATATTGACGAATCTGATGTGAAAGAAGACGACGAAGAAAAAGAATTTGCAATTATAGCCTTAACTCGAATCTTTACAGGCAAATTAACAGTAGGTCAAGATATTTATGTGTTATCACCAAAATATACACCAAATAACAATACAGAAGATGTTGTAGATGATAAAAATGTACATAAAATTAAAATAAAAGAATTATACGTATTGTTTGGACGTGATTTAGTATTAGTTGATCAAGTACCAGCTGGTAATATTTGTGGTATAGGTGGTTTAGATAAAATAATTGTACGTACAGCAACAATAACAACAACATTAAATTGTATACCATTTATTGATCATCCATCAATACCACCAATTGTACGTAATTCAATTGAACCAATTAATCCAAAAGATTTACAAATTTTACGAAAAGGTTTACGTAGATTGATGCAAAGTGATTCATGTGTACAAGTTTTAATACAAGAAACTGGTGAACATATTTTAGTAACAGCTGGTGATGTACATTTAGCTAAATGTTTAGAAGATTTAACAACGAAATTTGCAAAAATCGAAATAAACGTCTCAAATCCTATGGTATCATTACGTGAAACTGTTACACATTCTTCTAATAATAATAATAATAAAAATGAATATCGTAAAGATTTAGAAAAAGAAGTTAAATGTGAAATTGGACAAATTACATTAACAGCGATTGTTATCAGTTTACCAGAAAATATTGCTGATATGATTGAGAAGAATTTTAAATTATTAAAAACAATAGAAGAACACCAAATTTTGAGTAGTTTTGAATTGAAACAACAAAATGGTGATTTACCAAAATTAAAATCGTTTAAAAATGAAACAATAAATTCCGCACTTTCTCATATACGTGATGAATTGAATAAGATTTTTGGAAATTCGACAACGACAATATGGCCCAAATTAACCGATAAAATTTGGAGTATTGGCCAAATGAATGATAGTATCAATATTTTAATAAATGCCACCAACGATTATAAACGGAATATTTTCAATACATTAGATGAAACCGATTATAGATCGTATTTTGATCATTTTATAATAAATGCATTTAATACATTTTGTAAATCAGGTCCTATATGTGAGGAACCATTGATGAATTGTGCTGTTTTAATAAAAAAATTCGAAATTACCAATAATGATGTTTTAGAAACACAAACTACAAAAATCAATGTTAATATAGAATCAACAATATGTAATACATTTCGTGAAGCATTCGAGAAACAACAACAACGTCTAATGGAACCAATGTTTACAACAACAATACAAGTTAATACGAATATTTTAGGTAAAGTTTATTCAGTTGTGCAAAAACGACATGGTAAAGTAATTGATGCTGTTGGTATGGATGAACAAGAGAAAAGTTTTTTAGTTAAAGCACAAATACCAGTTATAGAAAGTACAGGTTTTGCTAATGAAATACGTAAAACAACATCCGGTCAAGGGATACCGAATTTAAAATTTAGCCATTTTGAAATAATCGATGGTGATCCATTTTATGAACCTATAGAAGATGATGGTGATAATGATGAGGATGAGATCAATATTGATAGTGCCATTAGAGCTATGAAATTACGGAAAGACGTACGTCGACGTAAAGGTTTACATGTTGATGAACAAGTTGTAATTCATGCAGAAAAACAACGTACACTTAATAAAAAGAAATAAATAATAAAAACAATCATTTTTTTGTAAATTATTCGGACTAACCTGGAGAAGCGTCTGTTTCTAATCCCGGACTACGGGTACGTTTGTGACATTTTCTAACTGTTGGTTGTGAGGGTTCCGCAAAGTTCTCTTTCAATTGATTGGCGTGTAGTAATAAAGGCTTCGATTTCGTTACATTTTCCTATTAAATTAGAATTAATTTGCGGAATAATTTAATAATAAACTACAAATTACCAATTTCTTCTTCAATGGTATTTGTAGAATTGTTGGATACAATTTGAGTACACTTCCACGTTTCTTTTTTGCTAACAAAAGAAAATATGTAGCTGTATGATAATCATATTTCCATTTCTTCAAATATTTCCAAACAATTTCCGCTTCAATTCCATAATAATTTGCCATAACATTCAAACAATCAATATCGTATTGTTTAAGAATCTCACCAGTAGGATCGACCGCTTCTAATACATTAAATGTTAACCATTGATGTGATAATAAATCGTTGATTGTAATCCGTTTTTTAGGATCAACTTGTAACATTGAACGAATCAATTGTTTACTTTCACATGACATAAATGATGGTTCTTCATATTTGCCATTCTGTAAACACAAAGTTGGCTAAGACAATGACAAATAAAATTAACACAACAAAAATCAATGGATAACAATATAAATCGATTGAATTTACTTGAAATTGAACCTGTTATCATACAAGGAACTGGTACGGTTATTATATTTGGTATAAATGATTATTTTAATACGAAAATACCGAAACGTTTAATGGCAATCGTTGCACCAGAAGAGTATCAAACAACAATCAATGGCATCAATCGTTTAATTCAAAAGAAATTTCAAAAAAATCTATTTTGGTTGTTTTGCGGTTGTTGTTGTATTTGTTCCTCATTATATCCTTCTATAAACATTAATAAACAAATATTACGTTCATTGGATAATTTTTTACAAATGGAAAATGATCGACTTTATAACAAATTGGGATTACATTGGAGTTTAGTGAAACAAGAATTCGATGATTCACATCTCATCGAATATGCTTTGTTCATTAATTTCTTACAAAAACCCAAAATTTATACACCTGATTGAATAATAAAACAATTACCAAGATTTTCTTGTATAAATTATCAATGTTTATATCATCAAATGGTAATGCTCCAGCTAACAGAGCATACAATAAAACACCCATTGCCCATACATCAACTTCAGGACCTAAATATTGACGACCTAATACTAATTCTGGTGCTGCATATGTTGGTGAACCACACGATGTATATAATGGACTAGAAATGCCACCTTCTGGATTTGCACATAAACCGAAATCGATTAATTTCAAATTTTGTTCTTTATCTAATAAAACATTTTCCTACAAATCAACATTACAATTATATAATCAAAATGAATGTTTAAAATATCGAAATTACAGGCTTTAAATCACGATGTACATAGCCTAAACTGTGTAGATAAGCGACTGCTGATACAATCTGTCGGAAAAAAAGACGACTTTCAAATTCTGATAAACGATTCTTTTCGACAATATGATCGAATAATTCACCACCAGCACAATATTCTAAAACAATAAAATAATGTGTTTCCGTCTCAATTACCTGTTGAAAACAACAAAAATTAATATATTTTGAAAGTATGATAAGGTTGACATATAACCAACTTGATATAATTTACAAATATTTGAATGTGCCAATGTTTTTAATGCCTTCAATTCTAATTTAACTCTAGGTAAATCATCACCTAATCGTGTTTTATCCATAATTTTGATAGCAACCTTTTCACCAGTAGCTACATGTGTTGCTACTTTAACTTTAGCAAAACCACCACAACCGATTGTCTTTTCCACATCATACAGACCTTTTAAAACTGAATAACGTACCATTTTTTTGATTGTTTTATTGTGAATTCAACATAAATACGATACGATTTCATTCGTAATTAACGTTTTCTAGTTAACACAAGAAGAAAATAACGAATTGTTTGACAGTTATTCAAATTTCAAATGTTTACACTATTGACATTTGAAGTTACAGATTCCACCAACAGATGGCAAAATACATGATTTCATTAAAATTGAAAAATTAATTAAAACAACCAATTAAGACAGCAAAATTACCTAAATTTAAAAGAATTTAGCCAAATTCTACAAATCGCTAAATAATATCATACAGTTTATTAGATAATTACGAAATTATAATGCGCTACCTCTAGACAATAAAAACAAACAAATGAAGCGCGAAATTTAAATTTGTAACTTTCGATGAGTTTTAGAATGTTTCTTTAATGATGATTGGCTCAAATATCTTTTATCACATAGATTACAGGCAAAATGTTCAATTTTTTCATCAATCACTGTATCATTTTGACAACTATGTTGTTTCCTTTTATGTAAATTTAATCCAATTGTTGTTTGGAAAAATGTGTCACATTCTAAACAATTGTAAGGTTTATCGGCATTGTGCCGGTTCAAATGATTGGTTAAACTTATCTTTTCAACAAATCTACAATATTTTGTATTATTTCTTTTTTGTTTATTTTCATAATTAATAATAAAGATACGATTTATTGCATTTTGTACAAGAATACGGTTTATCTCCACTATGTCGTCGACGGTGTACATCTAAAGCAGTCGTTTGTGCAAAACCTTTACCACAATCTACGCAAATGTACGGTTTTTCTCCAGTATGAACTCGTAGATGTTTCGTCAGATTAACATTTTGATTGAAACTACTCCTATGGTGGTAGGTAATTCTTTTAATTTCTTTGAATAATGATAAGAATTGAGAACTTACGGACAAATGTGGCATTTGTACGGTCGTTCACCTGTATGTGTCATGATGTGTGTCTTAAACGATCGTGGATCAGCGTATGATTTATTACAAACTTTACAAATAAACGGTCGTTCACCTGTATGCTTCCTCATATGAACTTTCAAATAGAAAGGTTCAGAGAAACTGAAATGAAATACAATTATTTCATAACAGATAAAGTGTATGGCACAAGTACCCTTGTCCACATTCAGTACAAAAGTGTCTTTTCAATCGTGGCACTCCAGCATGTTGTAGCATATGTTTGGTTAAAGCATACGATTCGGAGAAACCTTTACCACATTTCTGACACAAATGCGGTTTGTTGATCATATGGATTTTGATGTGGCGTCTCAAATTTTGCCGGCCTCAAATTATAAACATTTAAACGATCAAGATTAGAGAAATATACGCATAAAAACCTACTTGGACACTTTTTGTCGCAGACAACACAAATTAAATCATTGTTATGGATTGATTGGTGGATGTTTAAATCAGTTTCAATACTAAACGAGTGTGTGCAATGCTCACATTTATAGTTCAATGATGATAGAGGTTTATTAGGGAAATCCCCTAAATCTCCGCAATTATCGTCATTAGTTTCATGTCGCTTTAAGCATGAACTGTCTGACAACAAGCAAGAGAGTATTGGTGACTGTTCATGTTTCTCCCATATAGTTTGGAGAATTTCATAAGATTTAGTGCATTGTAGTTTGAATTTATAGTAAGATTCTAATGATTGTAAGCAAATATTACAAATTTGATGCGGAAAATTATCATTTTCAAGTATCTAAAATAGCACACCATATATTATTGTTAATTAGAATTAATTTGATTAACGTACTATACGTAAATCACAAACAATCAACATTTCTTCGATTTGTGGTTGTGTTAACAAGTGGGAATCTCTGTCGCGTTTCAAACAAAATCGACAAATTGACTTAAAATCTACAAAAAAAATCGTGATTACAGACTATTATTGTTGAAACCGATGGATCCAAAGTACCTAAAACTGTGAATTCTTGCTTATCTGTCATGATTTTTATTATTAAATTATTGTAATGTTTAAACAAATTGTTTTGAAAAAATTGAGGTTATGTTACTTGTCAAAAAATTTTATTAAACTCTGGTTGGCAGCAATGTAAACGCGCAATATTCAAATATTTACCACTTTACAAAAATAAATAAATAAAACATAAACATTAAAAAATTACAGTTTGTTGTTTGGATTTTTGCATGTCGTCATAATTGATAGCCAGGTGAATTAAATCAACTCAAGGACAACTCTAGTTTCGATCAGTGCCGTGTAGTTCAATAACGAAAATTTAGTTCTAAAAAATACTGCTTTTGATTCAAAAAATTTTAAAAGTATTTAGTAACCAACAATAAATCAATGAGCAAAACGATTACACAAGGTACTTTATACAATAACTCGCTAAATATGTAGAAAAAAAATGAGAGTTATAAACATACTACGACGCCACTGATTCAAATAAGGAACTATAATTAAACTACGCCATACAGTTATACTTCTGTCTTTGTTTTACTAGTCAGTAGCTTTTTCGTCGCATGTCTTAGCCCTGGCAGAAATACGTCCTACTGTAACTCCTGAGATTATGCATGCGCCTATGCAGGATGCACATCGGTCTTAAGTAATTTCGTACACATGCAAAGATCCAAGCAACAAACTGTAGGTGGGCACACACGAGCGGACTTTTTAAAGTATCTGGTCCGCTCCGGACCAAACAAACCACTATAGAAATTCGTAGATCTTTTAAACACGTTTAAAGGATCGACGGATCTGATCCCACGGACCAAATCCTTCAAAAAACGACGGATTTCTGCGCCACACGAAGAGATCCGTTCGGCAATCGGACTTGATCCGCTGATCAGCCAGATTTATCATTTCTCCGTTAGTGGACACCGTAAAGGATCTGGTCTGGCGGATCAAGTCCTTGGCGGATCGTGGGATCTGATTCATCGAACCAGATCCTTTAAAAAGTCCGCTCGTGTGTGCCCACCTATTAAGTACACTTTTCACCAATCATTATTGTCCGCTGCTAGATCAGAAAATAGTTTATCTCTAATTGCTGGTCGAGGATCTTCTTTAATATTTGTATCAATTGCACCAGTTTTACCCAAAATATATTCGAATTCTACGAATTAATTTAAATGGAATTATTGGTAAAAAATTTGTAACAAAATACTTACCATCTTGACTCAAATTAGGTCCACGGAATTCCAATGGTCCTACTAGCTGTTGCTTTAATTCACCCTCAAAATACACGAAAATCGTTGGAAGATTCTTGTCAGGATAATTCGGTATACATGTTGTAGAAATTGATTTTAAAAATTTCACAGTTGGATATTTTCCAGCTAAATATCTCATATGTTCGTTAATTAAAGCACATAACGGTATCCTAATGATTAATTAAATACGTATTAATTGATAAGAAATAAATGTGTATAAATAATGTGTACCCTTGTTTGTACAGATGCAAAACAACCCAAATACCTACACCAGCTTTATTGACTTCATCAACATAATCTTGTGCTGATATTTCACCAACTGTACCGAATTTCGAACGTTCAGCCAATGCTTTTATTTCAGCCATACGTCTTTTACGATATTCAAGCAATACAGCTTCATCTTCTGAATCTTCTAATTCATCTAAATCATCTAAATCTAATCTTGATAAATCTCTACCATCTACAAAAAAACGAATAACAGAAATTACAAAATTATAGCAAAAAGACAAATGTTGCAAGAAATACTTGATGTTTTCTCTTCTATCGTCTGTTCTAACATAGAAACGATTTGATCTTCTGAAATTTCCGTTTCTTTTTTGGGTGGAATTATCCCTTTGGATCTGAGGATATCGTTCCATTCTGTATCTTCATTGGGATTCTGACAATAACGAAAATTTAGTTTATTTGAAAAAGCAAGGTATCAATAATATAATTACCTGCATGTTTTTCACTTAAGTTTGCAATAAACTCAACCTGATTGTGAATTTCCATAAAAGGAAATCAGGGGCCCTCCCGTTACTTGAGTCACAAGTTACACGAATCTTAACCTCAATAATGCTCTATCTTTGTTCAATATACTGCGCCAAAACATGAACATTGCAGATAGAAGGAGTTGACGTGTAATGAATACATTTGATACATTCGATGTATGCGCATTCATTCCACTGACTGAGACAAATAGATACATCAGTTTATAAGAGAGATTGAAACAGCAATATTAGAAATGTTTAGCAAATTTTCCTTTAAAAATAGAGTTGTCAAGTTTTTTGAGGTTATGTTGTTTTATTCATTGTAGAGTTCAACACGTGTTATTGAAAAACTACTGAAATAAAACACAAAATAGGTAAAATTATTCGTTTTAATCACTCAATACAATCTAGATTAATTGTAAATCATTTGTTAGGTGGTGAAAAATGAGTACAACACTTGCTGAACAACTGCAACGTTTGGCAGTGCCCCAAACAAACGTATTGAAACGTGACAAAACACGACCCTCATTACTATTTGATCCACGTGAGGCTGCCGGTTTAACCCGTGAAACTGTCTACCAAATCGGTCTTGATGGTCTTGAAGAATTAATCACGAAAAATCCAATTTTCGAACAATTCCGCAACACTTTGTTTGATTTAACATCGAAGAATTTCGAACGTTCCGTCCAAACTGGTGATGTTAATAAGAAATTAGATGAGAAAATACGTCAATTTCTATTATTATTATCACCGTATTTTCTATTAAATTGCAGCCATAAGACATTAGAATGGTTGATTGTACGTTATCACATCCATGAGTATAATCGTGAGGATTTATTGATGTTGATAATGCCTTATCATGAATCGAATATATTCGTTCGTGTTATACAATTGATGAAATTTAAAGATTCGAATGATAAATGGTATTTTTTGAAATCGTTACAAAAATCCGGCGTCCACTTGAATAAACAAAACTTATTGATACGTGCAGCTAGTGATGTTTATTTCCTGCAATTTGCATCGAATTTCATCACTTCAATCATAAAAGAATACGAAAAACCGTCATTGTTAAATGTAGCTTTTAATTATTTTTGTTCTGTATTCACTGGAGCTTTAGAATACAGCGAGAATGTTAATGAAACACAGATCAGTGTCATGTTGCCAATTCTATTGAAAGGTTTAAAATCTGATATTGCTGATTATTGTGCTGCTAGTTATGTGATAACAGCAAAATTATTGACAAAAACCACATTAACTGATAAGATTTTAAATTCATTAGTTGAGAAAATTTCAGAAATCAAAGTAGAAAGTTTACGAATTGAAGCTGTTTTATTGTTGATTGTTTTGTATCAATCCCAAAAACAATATGTGGATATATCTGAAGAAGCTGCAACAAATATCGTGAAATATGATTGGTTTTTAAAAGTTGTAGATAATCTGAATCAACAGGGTTGTTTGATTTGGCCATTTTTGAATGTTTTAGTTAGAAAATGCGTTGAAATTGGTTTACATCGGGATCAAGAAAACCACCGGAAATTTGTTGAAGATCTACAAAATACTCTCAAATTCGATGATGATTTCGTGGGAACTTTCTTAAAGTGAATTTTTACCAAATCTAAAAACAACAAATTACTAATTTTTTTTGATTTTACAGTTCATTCTTGGATGGTGTTAACAAATGGAACAATAAATTCGCTGATCATCTGCAAGAATGGTTGAAAAACACAATAGAGATAGTTGAACGTCAATATCCGGAACAATTCGATAAAGAAATTTATAAAATTTTATCAACAGAAATTGCTAATAAACGTAAGATTTGTTTACAGAAAATTTTCAAAAAATCCATGTCAATTAAGGGTAAATTTAATGTATTTGAAAAATTGTACCATCCAAATCATGAATACCGTTTACAAGCAATTGATTATCTAACAAAAAATTATCAATTATTGCGTGAACGTGAGAAACATTTGATAAAAACAACAATAATCGATCGTTTAAATGATGATTCATTAATTATCATCAAAGAAACATTGGTTTTATTGAAGAAGATTGCAATTTTAGAAACAGATGATTTAAAACGAATTTTGGTGAAATTATGCCGTAAATGCCAGAATGATTTACAGAATTACCATGAAATTTCCAAACTTTGCGTTTTATTATTGTGTGAAAATAGCAAAGAAACCGATTGGGACACGTTTATAACGATAATCCCGTTTTTATTCCCCAAAACTAAACTTCAATTAAATCTAGCGAAATTAATTCTAAAAACTGATTTTATTCTAAAGAATCCGATACAGAAATTACGCGAATTAAATTGCGAAACTATCAACAATCCAGATAAGTTTTGTGGTCTAATTGTAACAAATCTACAAAACAATAATTTCACAATTATCAAAAATATTGTGGAAACATTGAAAGAGGTACCGCACGAAAATCGTGATTGTTTCCACAAATTCATTGTAATGTTCATCTTGAGTTATCTATTACCGACAAAATGTCCAATTGAAATTAGTTCATTAGTTGTGGAAATATTTGCACAATATTTAAAAAATACGAATTTCGATAAGAGTGAAGATGATCTACAAGTATATCTAGAATTGGCGCGTAACGATCAATTTTCGAAAGAGGCATATTTGGTATTTTTGAAAAAAATCATTGAAAAAACCCAAAATATTCGTATTGATTTTGGTAAATTCGATTTCTATCAAATTAATGATTGTACAAGATTTTATACGAATTTAATGAATTTATTGTATAATTTCGATTATAAAAAATTTACAAAAGATTATTTAAATGAAATTTGTGGTGTTGATAGTGATTTTCAAATAAAAATTGAATTTTTATTAAATCTAAATTTGTGTAATAATCAATATTTAGATTGTAGTAATTTCTATCAGAAATCGATCGGTACAATTGGGGCATTATTGAAAGATAATTCTGGTGATTTTGATAAATTGGTAGAATTCAACGAATTTATCGTACCTTATTTGTTGATTCTACTCGGTGATAAATCGGAGAATATCCGCAAAAGAGTCTTGAATATTATCGAGATTTTATTGAAAGAAATCACAGTAAAAACAAACAGTTATTGTGGATTATTACAAAATCTATCGAATTATAAAGAAGAGATTGTTTTAGATCATGAACAATTACCATTAGTTTTATTCAATATTTTAGAAACAACAAAATCGCGCAATTATCGTTATCATTTATTTAAAACAATCAACAATGATGAATTACCATTGTATTATAAAGCGAAATTATTCAAATTATTGTCACATTTCAATAAAACCATTGAAATTGTTGAAGATACATCCAGGATTTGTTTAACAATTTTGGAAGATAACAATTTAGATCCAATTAAATGTTTATTGATCACACAAACAATAAATCATTTAAATTCAGATATTGCAAATCAAATCAAATTAGATTCGAATATTTGGCAATTATTAGCATTCATATTGAAACATGATCAAATCAAAATCGATAATAATTATCTGATTGTAACAACATTAAATCAATTCGATCGTGAATTTATGACAAATCTACACGATGATGTTGAGAAAGAATTGTTGGATTTAATTACAGAAATCGTTACAATCACAAATAATAATGAAATATTACCAATAGCCAATCATATATTCAAACATATCGATCTTGATATTAAATTGATAATTGAACATTTTATTAAAATGCGTAATGTACAATCACCAAAACTCGATCCAAACAAATTAAAACGACGTATCAGTATTGTACCAACTGTAGATATTTTGGATACATTAGAATGGCGTAAAGGTGTAACAATACTTGAATTTTTACAAGATAAAAAGAAAATACGCAATATTGATATGTTATTGCCTGTATTATTTGAGATTTTAAAGAAATGTTTAGATTTCGATGAACAAATTGCTGTTGAATATCCAAAACAATTGTTGTTATCATTGATTTTACATTGTTGTCAAAAATTGGAAGATGATAATCGTGCATTACCAGATAATGTGTTTAATGTTGAATTGATTGTACAATGTATACGTGCATCATCAAATCCACAAACTCACCATCATGCTTTGTTAGTTTTATCACATTTAGCTAAAATCATACCAACACAAGTTTTACATCATATTATGGCAATTTTTACATTTATCGGTTCGTCGATATTACGCCATGATGATGCTTATAGTTATCAGATTATATTGAAAATTATCGATAATATTATACCGATTTTGATTGAGGATGATAGTTTGGAAACTTTAGTACGTGTTTTGAGGGTATTTGTTGATGTTTTGTTAGATGTACCAGAACATCGACGTTTACCATTATATAAACAATTATTGATTAAAATCGGTATTAAACAAAATTTACATATATTTCTATTATTAATATTTGAATCACAAGTTTTACATGGTAGTAATCGTTTAAAAGATAAAAATGATGATAATCGGAAACGTTTAGATATTGCAAAATTATTTTGTTGTGAATTTGAACCACAACTTGTTATTACAACAAATATAAAATTATTACAATTTTTAAAACAATTACCTGATGAAATCAAAGATAATGAAACATTTGATAATCAATATAATATACATTTTACAACATCAAAACAATTCCGTCATTATAAATACGTTTTAATTACATTCTTATCAAATCTATTATCATCACAGGAATTTATTAATTGTATTGCAAAATTAACAGATGATGAATTATGTAATTTAGAAATTTTATATAAAGATTTCATAATACAAATATTAACGTATTTGCAACATATATCGAAAGTCGCAGAGAAAAACGCAACAACACCACAATCCCAATATTGGAAAGTTCTACTACATCATAGTTACGATATTTTGGATAGTATCAATGCATTGTTAACACCACAAATGTTTTTATTGGTAATCAAAGGATTGATGATGCATAATTTGGCAACAGTGAAACGACGTTCATTAGAATTATTAAACTCTAAATTACAATACAATCAGAATTTCTTCAAGAAATGTGATCAAGATGAAATCTTCTCATTAATACCACCTTTAATCCAAATCATACAAGTCATCCAACAGAATGAACTCGATAATGAACAAGAATTGATTGTACAAACAGCATTGTTATCAATGAAATTATTGGTGAAATTGTTGGCAATCAAACAACCAGAAAAATTCTTGGAAATCTTCGAATTTATTATCGATCTAATGAAAATCGAACAAATACAAAATAATGTTTTAGCATCGATTATATTGTGTTTATCGGAATTTTGTGTTAATTTACGTGCAAACAGTATCGGTTATTTGCCGAATTTTATGCCGAAATTGTTGAAAATATTCAAACAACAACAGAAATTATTACAACAAGAACAAGAACCTAATTTGTTGTTATTAAGCGTGATTACAGCTTTACAGAAAATCATTGATACACTACCGAATTTTATGAGTTCGTATTTACAAAAAATCTTGATAGAATTATCAACATTTTCATTAAATAATAATGAACAGAAATGGCAACCGATTTTAAATAAAATCAAACATATTCGTAATAAAATCACAACAACAATACCATCACGAATTCTATTACCAACAATTAATCAAACTTATAATTATTTAATTGAGAAGAATTCCTATAATCGTATCGCTATATTGATGGATATTTTTAGTGAAAGTTTGCGTAATTTAACTGGACAAGAGATTACAAATAATTTACAAGAATTGACGAAATTCTTTTTGAATTTATTCGAATTTCGTTCAAATCACTATACAGATTTTCCAACAACAAACTATATAGAACAGGAAATTGTTAAGACTTTCTCAATATTTGCATTAAAATTATCAGAAAGTACATTCCGTCCATTATATCAAGATATCTACCATTGGACACAAAATAATAATGAACGTTTAATTACATTTTATCATTTATCAAAGGAAATTGCAAATAATTTGAAAGGTTTATTTGTATTGTTTGCAAATCAATTTATTAATAATGCGGCACAAATATTAAAAAATTCCAAAATATTCATTGATAATGATGATAAGAATCTTTTATTATTAGAGAATGTATTGAAAACGTTATTATTAGTCTTTACTTATGATAATCAGAAATTTGTAAATAAAGAACGTTTTGAATTATTAATGCCTGTCTTCGTTGATCAATTAGAAAATGATTTAGGTGGTATTGATTGTTTAAAAGAACGTTGTCAAAATCTTTTAATACCATGTATTGTACAATTTACTGTTGCTGTTGCTGATGATTCGTTATGGAAACGTTTGAATTATTCGATTTTGTTGAAAACGAAAAATAAATCACAAATTATACGTTTATTAGCATTGAATTGTGTTACGGAAATTGTTATGAAAGTTGGTGAAGATTTCTTACCATTATTACCAGAAACTATACCATTTTTGGCTGAATTATTGGAAGATGAAGAGGAGGAAGTTGAGAAAGTTTGCCGGAAATCTATACAAATGATGGAGAAGATATTGGGTGAACCTATACAGAAATATTTCTAAAAATGTATCATTGTAATTGAAATAAAACCATTATTATAAGTATTTGTTCTGCTCTCTGGTGTTTAAGAAATCAAATTTGCCGCTCGTGTGACGTCATTGAAAGTAGCTCAAATGTAGTAATTTTGTAACTAATGTGTTGGTAGTGGAAACTCGAAATCTATAGATGCCAGGTTGTTTAGTTATTCTGTAAATCTACTGATTAATTTCCAAGTTCTAAATAAACACTAATATTTCTAATTATTATGTTTCATTGATTATCAACATTCATTTATCATTTGATATACGAATCTCAGTCCATTTATTATAGTTTGGAATTCTTCAGAAGACGTTTAAAGTATAAAGTCTGATTCCTTTACCACCTAAATTTACTGATTTTTGATGCGTTCATCAGATATATTGGTGACACCGCCAAAACACGTGACACTACGTCACAACTATATGGTTTAATAACAAATTTTTGCCAATAATTTGTTAAAAACAATGAATTTAGGTGATGCGCAAATTTCCGTTTTTGTCTATCCACATCAATTAAACTTTTATACATTATCACCATCCACCCATAAACAATTTTTACGTGTTTACAACCATTATGAAGTTCCTGTAAAATTTGAAGGTAATATAACCACACTTTTTGTTTTGTTTTTGCCAGATAAACAATTTCTACACTTTTATGAATTAAATTCTAGCTAGTCTGAATCGACCAAGTGATTATGAAGTTGTTGAACGTTGTGTGGGTGCTATCAGTTCGAATCATAACGATGATATCGCTATAAGACATAAATGTCCAGTATCAGCCAGTTGTCCATCAGAGGAGAGCTTGAAAATTGTTTTGAAAGATGCCACAACACATAGGGTAATCTTATTTATGGCAATAACGTATTTACATTAATTCAATTGAAAAATTAATGATAATGAAATAATGTTGTTTTGTTTTTGCTAGATTATAGGCCAAAGATTAGTTCCGTTGCGATTGATTCACGGCGAGAAAGAGCTAAAAGATAGAGAAGATATAAAATCACCCATTCCCAATAAACCCAAAGAGCCTGTAGTAAATGGAGGGTAAATTCTTATATTAAAACTGTTTCTATTTATCACTAGTTTTTTATTTTTCGTAATTCTAGAGTGGAAAATTGGATAATGAAAGCTTGTTTGGTTACCATTTGTCTAGTTTTAGGTAGTATTCTATTAGTTATACCGACACGTTGTGATCCTGTTGAAGAATCAATTGTTCCATCATATTTGCATATTGGTGTTTGGCCGAAAATTTTAATTAGTTTTATTATGGGTTTATTTTTATCAATTGTGATAAGACCATTTTGACTGTCATGTTAATTTATAGTACAATTTCTGATTTTATATCGTTTTGTTATGTGAACAAAACAAAAAAAACAACAACATTCGTATTATTTTTAATAAGTGAGATTTTCTTATTTATGAAAGAAAAAAATATTTTTATAAAAACATTAATTTTGTTTGTATCCATGATATAAACCCCCTTTTCAATTTCCATATCACTTGAAACCATCGTTGATAACAATCCATACGTTTATGTAAATCATTGCCAGTAATTGTCTGTAAATTCTATTCTAGAAAATTATTGGCAATGAATGTAAATTTAGATTTAGATTTGCGTGTTACATTCGCTATCGACTTAAAATTGCGTGAAATCCACCAATTCCTAGATGGTAAATTAAGATTAAATAACATATGCGTGATGCCATTATTTCCATAAATTAAAGTGAAGAGTTGGTTTTGGCATTGATGAATTTCAATAAAATTACAAAAATTTTATTTTTTGTTTTAAACGAAAAACATAAAATACAGAAGGAATATTGGTGGATGCGCACACCTATATTGTCGACTAGTCCTAGAATTGAGGGGTCGATCTGCCAGGAGATTTTCTGACGTCCGTACCGATATGCTCTCTCATCGACAGTTGCAAGAAAACATCGGAACTGTGCGCAAGTATTACGAAAAAGAACGCCCGTAGATACGGATATAAATTACGTTTAGAAAAAATTTGAAAATAATCATCTTTTACAAAAGAATACGGTAAGTTTGAATTGAATCATTATATGACGGATTTCTGAGATGTAACAATATCTCTGGTGGATTTTATTAAATTTTCCCCTGTTATAGAGACTGATTGAAAGGAGAAGTAAAGATGTATAGCTTTAATGTAACCACAGTAGAATGTTCAAAGTAATCTTGCAGTGAATGGAGTTTCCACTTGAAATACATTACATAACCATCACTACAAATCATTATTAATTAAAAATACGTTTTGCACGTTAATTTGAGACAATCAGAAACATTTCTATAGACATGCATTTGTACGATTTTTCATGCATTCAATATTCATTCTATACGAAACTCTATAATTAACTAGAAATACGAGTACACTTTTCATATACATTGAATGCAAGCAACATTTCATAATGAGTTGAACATGAAACTAACACGAGCGTTGATGTTTTTGTATTGTTAACAATACGTTTTTGTTACTCTTCAAATAATGAAACCTGTAAACAGTGATTCATTTCAATTGTAAAAAGAAATAAAACTCGAAACAATTTATTGTGCAAAAATCAACTTGTACAACCCAAAGCAATTTTCACGTACATTATTTCGACTTTTTCAGCTTACTCTGGACGATTTGGAGTGAATTTTCGTTTATTCAAAAAATGCTGTTCGTTATTTACGATTAGTCCGTTTTATTCTTTTATTTATTCAAATTTGTAATGTGTTTAAACTTTCATTGTTTTCTCAGTTTTTAATATTTTCCAATTTTCCTCAAGTCTAGCGGCAAGATTTCTTAATCTTTACACTATGTCGCCACCAATATAAAGACTTTTTGTGTTATTTGCAATTGTTTTTCTCGTCACTATATCGTTTATAAAATAAACTTTCTATTATGGTTTATTGTAAATAAAGACGTACATCATCTACAATATAAACCAAGGACGTAATTATGAATTGTTGTTACACACCCTTCACATTAATTGATCACTTAACTATGAAACTTATTATCAACAAGAATGCCGCTTAAAATTACGCCGCCATAATATGTTTTCGTTAAAAGAATATAATTTAAAGTTATTGCAAAAACAATGTTTGTTTTCAATTTTGGTGGATGCGCCGGGTGAACAATAAAATAATCTATAGATATACAAAAAAAGAAAGTAGCAAAAGGTAACAAAATCCGGTAGAAAAATCAATAAACTGTCTCGGTCCTGGTCATTATTTCAATCTCGTCATCTACATCAAAATTGCTTGACAAGTTTGTTGATGAATTGTAATAGAATTATGAGAAACTTTCTATGTTAAAAGTTTTGCAGAATTAAATAGAAAACGGTAGAGGATTCATTTTTTTTTTTTTTGATAGATTGACCAACAAAGTCATCACGCAATGTTTGTAGTGTGATATCGATAGAAATGCAAATCTTTAAATCTGAATGTAGAGATGGAAATTCACTAGAAATCGAATAGAGGAAATTCATTAATTCTAAGTATTGGTGGTGATGGTGGTGGTGGTAGTGCCCGGATCCAAAACTAATATCAAAACAATTTTGTTTTTAATATAGAAAGTTATTGGAAGATTAGAAATTCTATAATGTTATCACCATTTTTATCCGTTAGGTTTGGTAGTATGATAGCACAAAAGAAAATCAATAAACTGTTCAGTTCCCAGCGAAAATAAGTTAGAATCCTGACCTTAGCCTCTAACGTGAAAGTTTACCTTTGGGTTGAATTTTGTTATCACATCCGAAAAAAAATCGTCTAACTTTGTAGGTCATCGAAATTACAATAAACTGTGTGAGATTTATTTGAAATCGAATTAAAGCTTTTGATCGATATACTGCTACAGACTGTCTAGTACAACAGAATAATAGGCGTGACTGTCATAAAACATAACATTAAATTATTGTTTCAATAAACAGATTCTCTCTATATTGATGTACGAATTTCCAGACTACCGAAATGCAAAAAATTCCACATTCGTGTCACATGTTCCTATTGACTTTTTGATAAAATCGCTTAATGATATTTATCACGATTTAGACATTACATTTTTTTGCTTCTCTTCAATTTCTATTCTTCATTATTTTTTTCTATTGTTAGACCATACTAAGGAAAAGAAGTCGTTTACCAAAATAATGAACAAATTCATGAAACGTGCAGACTTATAGATAAGAAAATCGTTGATTAATGTTTTAACAACAATAAGTAAACATACCAAATTGTAATTCGTCTTATAACTAAAATTAACGACAAACATAATTTTTTTCTGCGTTAACTGTATTACTATTTTATTAAAGTTAAAATTAAATGAAGGTGGTTGCTTGTCAGTTAATTGAAACCCTTTTTTGTAATTAATTTTCTATTCAAAGATCAAAATAGTTGATGCCAAGTGTGTTGAGACTACAGGCGACCTTAAAAAGTTGCCATTTCTTTTTTATAATAAAAACAGAACACGCAAAGTTCAAATCTGTATTAAAAATAGCATTTTTTTGATAAAAAATTAAATTTCAAATCGTTTAATATTGAAAGATTGTTATTGTGACAAAAGTTGTGGTGGTAATTATTGATTTTTAACCATCTATTCTATATACACAGGAGTTACACTGTGGGAACAATTTTAATGGGATGAACTTTAAGGATTATGTCGTGATATTAAACTAACACTACGTGAGGATTTTTTTAACATGTTCGAGAAAATAAATAACAATAATCGATACACTGTTACCAATTCAACCAAATAAAACCTAACATTAAACTGGTGTTTATCCTATAACTATATCTTGTTGTAAATATTAGGCGAAATAAGGTAAATATATTCCCAATTTTGTTATTTACCCTCTCGGATTTAAAATGGTTTTTTAAGAAAATTGCAAATATTTACGTTTAACAACAAATTCAAATTTTCTTTAAAGTTTTAAGGTTGCTTCAAGTTTATTTTAGAGAATTCCTCACATCCTACAATTGTACTTAAATGATCAATTATTCCATAAAAAGCCCATTAAGTGATCATATCCGGCCAACATGTTACCTTTAAATAAGCAAGAAGACGATGACAATAAGCTTTTATCATTATCGTTTTTAGGTGTCAAAGGTTGTAGGGGGATTTGGAGACAGGAAACGGAAACCGATAAAGTCATCCTTGATCTAAATCCTTCTAGAATCGACTAAGCATATTGAAAGCATTGAGGATTTTCACATACACGTTGATATTATCTTACAAATGTTTACCTTGTTTGCGTTATCAGTCCCCTAAAAGGTTTTAATTAAATTTCTGTACATTGATGAGTAAATTCCAAGAATAATATGAATGTTTTTAACAAATGATTAATCTCTTGTATACTAAAAGTTCTTGTGAATCCCGGATCAACAACTATGTAGAAACTATTCGGTTTGTCGCTATTTCAGCCCCAATTTTAATAAGAAACTCATCATTAATAATCGTAATTGTATTCCAGAGACAAATGTCACCGAACTACAAATTAATTTATTTCAATGCTCGAGGTCGAGCCGAACATATCCGCTTTATATTCGCTTATGCTGGTGTTGATTATGAAGATGAACGAATTCCACGAGAGAAATGGCCTGAACTTAAAAAAAGTAAGGATCTGTTTATTCTGTTTTGCATCTCAAATTTTATTAGTGATCTAACATTGAGGCTGATTTGCCTTGTCGCGTCGACACTCTCTTGATGATGAAGGTGTACGGTAAGATGAGCTTTCCACGCTCAAATCCAATTTATTCACTAAATTGGCTTATTAAAATCGTTGTAAACTAATATATAGCGTAATTATTCATTGAAAAACAAAACAAAAATAAGAAGAATAGACTACTCTTTTATTGAAAACATCGGTTCTAATTACAACGAGACCATTACGTTTACAGAAATGCCATTTGGAATGCTTCCCGTATTGGAGATTGATGGTAAACCTGTCGCTCAAAGTAATGCTGTTGCACGTTATTTAGCTCAACAGTACGGACTTACTGGACAGAATGAATGGGAAGCATTACAGTGTGATGTTTTAGTTGATACACTTGGTGATCTTAAACAAGGTAAAATTTTGCAATTTAGATCAGTAATGTTTAGTTATTGCGAAAGCATGAACGAAGATATCCCGCTCCCTACTAAAACACTCTAATTTTACTGTAGACGGCTTTGTTTACTGCCGTATAAAAAGTTCTTTTAAGATGAAGATGGATTATTCAGAAATTACGACAAACAAACAATACGTTCATTTAGCTGAAAAATGAGCTGTGTTCTTTCGGGGTACAAGTCAAGATAATTGAAAAACAATTATTATTGTTTGTTAGGATAACAACAACAACAACAACGATGTAGAATTGCCTCAATTTCATTAAATACATTCTGTACAACTTTATAAACGAAACAATTCCATTCTAATGATTTGTTGTTTTATAAATCCAGTTCTTGCTCAATTTCGTATGGAACAAGATCCAATTAAGAAAGAAGAGAAGAAAGTCAGATTGATGCGTGAAACAATCCCATTCTATTTATCAAAATTTGAAAAGATAGTTTCCGAAAATAACGGTTACTCGGTCGGATCTAATGTAAGTACATGAAAATTGTTGTCTGTAAAAATAAAATTTTAAAAATATCCAACATTCTCTATAGAACAGTAAAAGCTTTCATATATCTTAAATCTAGGACATCCTTGCAATATTCCTTTCAATTTGTGTGATAAAAAGTGCAATTAAAATGAAACAACATAAACATTGGAATATTTATTAGTGTTTTATTTGATTCACAGATAACTTGGTGTGATTTCGTGTTTGCTGTTTCACTTGAAAATTTCGAACATATTTTCGGTAAAGCTGCCCTAGATCAATATCCAGCATTGAAAGCTTTGAAAGTAAAGGTCTACAATCTCCCTAGTATAAATGAATGGGTTAATAAGAGACCAGTTACTGAATCGTAAATTTGTTTTAATAACACAAACAACAACAGTACAATGCTTGAATTATTTCTAATTAAAAAGACTTTGTGTAATATAAATATACGTAATTGGGAGAAGAATTACAAAAGAGGGAGGAATTTTTGGCCTTAATTCTCAGCTTTCTGTATCTACTTTGTGTACAACTAAATGTATTCAAAAATTAACAAAAAAAAAATATAAATAAATAAGAAGGTGTATATTTATTCATTAAATGTATACGAAACAAAAATATACTGCTATAAAATACAATAAAGAAGATGTATATAGTTATTTAAGATAATAGGAATAAATAACCTCATATTATTGTTATTATCATTTATTCAAATCTTCACACAGTAGGCTGTGTATTTTGGATGTGATCCAACAGATGGATGAAAAAATGTCATAGATTCCGATATATTTTATAACACATGTCCCAGTGGGAATAAGGAGTTGTCAAAAATTTTAACAGGTGACACTTTCTTATTGGATCAGTCTCTAAATAATTCATAAAAAGAGATATCGAATTGTTTTAAACAACAAGATGAATATATACAGATGTTTACCGGAGAAAAAAAATTATAATCATCTACTGAGATTCGAACCCAATATTTCTCAATCGCCGGTTGGCTGTGCTACCACTTTAGCTTTCTACACCGTTTAATATTGGGATTCGATGAAAAATCTCCAATACATTATCATATTCGCTTCTAATAAAATAAACGAGCGACAAATCGATTCAATTTATCGGACCACATAACTGTCCATTAAATCTTTCTCCTGTTCATTTTGGTTGTTGGTAATTGTTTTTGGTAAGTGTAACTGACACCTTTTTGTGACATAATGTTGTTGTTCGTTCAGCCTGAATCAAATTAAAACAATTCGATATCTCTCTCTGGCTTTATTAATTTTTCAGTTAGAATTTTAGATGAGCACAATATATTTTGATTATATTTTTATAATTAAATTCATCCAGAGATTTGATTGATTTGTTTTTGTTGAAAATTATAAATAAATGTTAATTTATGCAATTATAGATTTTAGTCGCTGTTAAATTGTTGTTAAAAATATATTTTGTATTTGTGTCACAAATGTAGTTTTTTTTTTTAAAAGAAAGCCAGTCAAAAGCTAACCTACACCAATTTAAATTGTCTTGTTCCCGTAGCAAATAAGGGGTAGAACGACTGTTTTAATTAGACACATTTCACTGATTCTTAGCGGAAGCTTTGATCGTATCTAGAGTAGTTGCACTTGTATGCAGCATCCTCTAATTGGTAGAAAGCTGATGGGATTAAGTGGAGCGTTCTGTATTAAATAAAATTTATTCTTGTTTATGGAGGTTTGTCGGAGGAGGGAAATGCTGATAAAATAAGAACTTTCCAGCCTCCTCATATCATCATCGTTATTCGTTATTATCGTATCGTCATTATCTCTGGAAAAACTTTATTGTGTTAAATTCATTTTTATTATAGAAACTCGAGTCTAGAGCGTAATAAATATCAATTTATAAAAATATTTACAGAACAAACATCTTATTGTTTTGTTTTGTTTATTAATAAAATAAAAATTTATTCTACAGGAAAACAATTCACTGAAAAATAAGTGAAAATTTTTAATACCACAGACACAACAAACAGTGCATCAACAATTATCTGTAAACTTCAACAAAAAAAAAAACCTATTAAGCTACTTCATCTTCTGATATACAAACAGATTTCCTCGAACGTATCGATCGGTTAATCATACTCGATCGAATTTCACCACGTATTGATGCTCTTAGCGATGCTCGTCTCGATGATGATCGTCTAAATTCACCAATATTCTCTATTTCAGGTTCACTACAAAAAGCAGAGTATTAAAACAAGGCGTTTTAGTTTTGTAAATTTAAAACTTACGATTTGATACAGGGAAATTCAAAGAATTTCTGACCTTTACCGAAATTTTCACCGTCTTGTAGTGTTTGTGGTAATTCTTGATCTAAAGTTTCCGGTAAGAAGAGTGCTAAAACACCACCAAGTATACCCAATACACCCAAAATGAGTAATGGTAGATCCACCGAGATATTTGCCTGTTTTATCGATAATTTTATTAGAAAAAAAAAAACGTATTTGATGTATTATTGTGTTACTCACAAGGTAGACGACAAAAGGTGCTAGAATACTTGCAACATATCCCATTATGTGGATCAAAGCAACGCCTTGTGCTCTAACAACAGTCGGTAATAATTCAGCAGCATATTGTAAGCCTATATTGTAGGAGATATTGACGGCGAATCTACCCATTATAGCGAGGGCGGCTGACGGTATACCTACACATTATAATTAATCGATTAATTTGAAATAAATGCGAATTTTAAGAATACCTACCATATGGCACGGTAGTTGCTAACAGACTGAAAACACCACTGACGATCATAGAACCGCAAGCTAACCATCTCCGACCCCATACATCCAAAACTAACGTTAAGAACGTATCAGCTGGGAATTCTGTAGCACTAGCTATTGTGAATGTTAAAAATATATCAAGACCTAAGGAACCGACATTACGGACATGACCATCGAATACTAGAGATATAGCCATCCACATGATGATTAATAATATCGTTATTTTCCTCAAACGTGGTGTTTTGAATAAATCCAAAACTGTATACGATTTATCCAATTCTTCTTCTTTCTGTGCTTTAACACAGCTCGCCTGAAATCAATCAGTTTGATTAAAAATTTGTTAAAAAGGTTCTGAAGATGTCGATGTTCACCTTGAATTTATCGTAGATATCATCTGAAAATTGTGTCCGATTGATGCGTTGGAATTTCTTCAATATTCCAATAGCCTTATCGAATTTCCCTTGGGACACTAACCATCTAAACATGCAAAAATATAATGATAGAGATAGAGAGAGAGAGATTATTGTTATTTCAACAATGTAATTGTTATACCTAGCTGATTCTGGTACTAACCAGGGTGTAATAATTGCTAAAACTAATGGTGTTGATGTAGCATAACATAACAATCTCCAGTCAGCCAAATAATAGGCGATCCATGGTAGAATCGATGCGGCAAATGTGAAAAATATCGCTATTGACATATTGGCAACAAATGTCCTCCATTTCGGTCCAACATATTCCAGCACTTTGAAATATAAGAAGAAGAAAAAAATATATAGTCGACTCAAGGTTTATTTATTTGTTTCCGGTTTTATCGAAGATTTACTTAAAACTATGACATTGAGTAGGTAATTAAAACAATAATAATCAATATTGTTTACATTAATTAATAATATAGGAACCTTGAATTTGAAAGTTATCAGTGTACTTAAGGTCAACTTTGAACGAAATCCTTGATCCACCGACACAACAAACTCTCGATGGAAGGACTTCAAATCACAAAAAAAAATAGATAGAGTCTACAAAGAAATCCTTATCAAGGATTCTTTACAGCACTCGATGATTAATTAAACGGTAGAAAAATCTTTGTCTCTAGGGCTGAATTTTAATGAAACCTGTTGCATTGTTGTCTTCTATTTTCCTCATCTAAATACGTAATTATCGTGATGATGCAGAAGACTCACACAAATCTTAATCAAGTTAAGAAGTTGTGTTTTGTAAACAAAAGTTTGTCTTTATATTGAAGTAATTATCGTGTTGAATGTGGAAATTACGACAAGCGTACAGATAAAGGGAAGAATTGCAAATGCAAAGCTTTTATTGCTATAGAAAACACTTGATGGAAATTTGCAAAACGGTTATTGGAAACGATTCTAATAATTTCGATGAAAATTTGAAATACAAATAGTGAATGTACAGGTGTAGATTCCACCTGTGGCGGCCCTGACGCCACTCCCTCATACAGCATTTATGGACACTTTCAAGATAATTCCATTTATAATTATAAACTATTCATAAAGCATAAATTTTAAATTATTATTATTAGTATTATCACATTTGTCAGTTCCATCCTAATTATTCACTTACCAAGAATATACATCATTGTAAAACAATTATCAAAAGCCATCCCAACTAGAAATCGACAAATACAGAATGTCCAAAATGATGTACAAAATGCTGTTGCAATACCACCAATAAAACCAATCAAATTTGTACCAACTAAAGCCGGTATACGACCAGATCTATCAGCAATCCAACCGAAAATCAAACCACCTAGAATTGCACCACAGAAGAATATCGATTGTGCTGTGTGTGGCAAAGCTGAATTCTCACAAACCCAATTTTGCTACAAAAAAAAGCAATTTTTATTAAAAATTAATCGACAATTATACAAATAGATTACTTCGGTAGCGATGGATGCGTATGGTACTTCAGTGAAATTGTATTCCCAACCATAAGTGCAAGGCATTCGAGGCCATGTGGGATCTGATCGGTTGATTCCTTGTTGTAAGATTTCAGTGAAATTTACAGCAAACATTTGACAACGGTCTCGACTACCATCAGTCGTCTGTGGAATACCCAGAGCTATCCTGTACAAATTTCCATTTATTACTAACTATTATTATTATTATAGTTAAATTTACAAATATTGAATTTTTTGCATTATTGTGTAATTCTTTGCAAATCACGATTGTATAATTTCGAACCCAAGGCGAACGCCTTCATTAATGAATTACCCAATAATATACGAATAAAATTGAATTCATCGATTGATTGATCTTTAAATTTCAATTGTTGATTTTATAATGAAACAGTTTAATATTGCCTTGGATTCGAATGAAGGCTGATGTTGAATAATAATTCCATTATTTTGGGGATATTATAGATGTGTTTACATTGAACTTTCAAAATTCAATTACACTGCTAATTATAAGGTTCATTAGTATAATTAATGGAAAATAACAAGAACAATGCTCTTATTTCATAATGATGATAATGTTTGTAGTTAAACCCTCTCTAGACGCAGTTTTTCTCTAATTCAAAACAAAGAAGATTAGCACTCGTAGTATTGTTGTCGACAGAAGGTTTCCATATTTTTTATTATTTCTCATTTCGATATTTCTAATTAGAATTGTGAAAATGCAATACAATAAATTCAACAACTCCCTTGAACTTTAGTATAAATCTAGTTTACAAAAATTGTGTCGCAATTTTTGATAAAATTGGATGAATAATAAAGATCAAAGTGGCACGTTTTTGGACATCTTTTCCTTCATAACAGGACCGGTTTTTTTCTGGTTTGTATTTTAACAAATTGTTGTCCTTCAAAGGAGTTTTTCACTTCCTGATGAGAAATAAACAAAATATCATACATTTCTATACGAGTAAATCGATTGTTCAAAACAAATAGAAGACTGATGACTCTTCCACATTGTTGGCTATTGTTTTCCCTACATTGTTCCACTTGTTATCGTTTAAAGTTATTGAAATTTCTTGTTTATCAAAGCGAAATGTTCAGTTTCAAATTTCAAATTTTGTTTACAACTTTACTGTTTTAGCTCCCCTAAAGAAGCAATTCTTAGCACGTCGTCACAAAGTATTTACGCTTACTGTGTAAAAGTCTATTAGTTTGTATCCTATTATTCACGTACACCATCAAGCGTTTTGCTCAAACTTTTTGTGGAAATTTCAAATTTAACAAAGAGTGGAAAAAGATTTGAAAAACCGTTTCACAAGAGTATTCCTCAGAAAACGTGAAGGTTCTTTGAAAATCAATAAATAAAAACACAGTAGCCGCAAAAAAAAACAAATAAAATACACAACATGCAATAAAATTAATCACACTTTTACGATCGTAACGTACAATAAAGTTCGTTGCTAAAGATTACCAAGTGAAAAGTGCTAATTTATCCATCATAGAAAAAGTATAATATGTCCAACAAGATTAATGATTCTTATCGATTCGAATTCAATCATCGTTTGATAGAAGACTACTAGTTGCTTTTTAAAGAAATTAATTTTCAATACAAGTAATCCTTATATCAGGTCTCAAAAGTGTGAAATCGATTTCTGAAACAATAAAAATCGCTACTAACAAAACAAATCATCCATCTATCTATAATTAATCGCTTTCAGCTTTCTATTAAATTAAATGTTTCGAAAAAGAAACAAGCGCTTCCTTTATGAAAGAAATATTAAAAAAAAACAATCATTTCCCCTTATTATTAACAAACAATTTAGCTCATATCGCCTTAATCTTGTGGTATCTTTTACGAATTCCATTACAAACAGTTTGATAATGATTCAACATCAAGGTTGCAGGAAAAATTGTTGAATTTTCCGTGTTACACATTTTATTCATATCAATTAAATTATTAATAATAACAGATAAATGATAAATATTCATAACTTTGTAATTTGTTATTCAATTCGTGATTAATTAGATTCCACCTACGTGGAAGTCGTTTTTATATTTCTATAAAAATTTATCTTCTTGGAAAGATATTTATAAACGACAAGAGAATCCATTATATTGAAGAAAATCGAAATATAAATATGGTAATGCAATGAAGACGATACGATTTGATTTGATTTGCTACTGACAGAAACTCATTTATCCGTAAAAGATGCCTGTTGATAATTTTAAACGACAACAACAACAAAATTCCCTTATTTATTGAAACAAACATAAATAATCTTTATACATAGTTAAGTTTCTAGAGAAAATCGAACAACGCCAATTTATTATTAACAAATCGATAAGAAATTATTGTAAATACCCTCATGGTCAAGTTCAGGGTATGTTTTCGAAAAATTTCCATTAATTTAATAATGATACTGATAATTACAGTAATAAGAGTAATAACAATGTTAATTTCATAATAATTGTTGAAAACAAAATATACACATATATGTCTATATCTACCAAGGAGAAGTTTCAGGGTCTATTGAATCTTGTAAAACTTGAGTAATCTGGATTAATTTAATTAATCAAATGATAATTAACCAAAAAGAATGTCTAGAATTCGATTTTCTACTGTAGCTTATTGTACGTGTTTGTTGTTTCTTGTAAAACAACAACATGTAGAATTTAAAATGAATACGCACTAAAACTTGCGTAATTACACATTTTTTTTTTATAAAATTTTAAGTGCCAAGGATGATGGCCATTTGGCATATTTTATTTGTTTTTAATAAAAATTTCACTTAAAACAATCAACAAAAAAAAATGTAAACAAAACTCGATTATTATTTTTGAAAATAGAAAAAAAACAGACTCGAAAGAGGAAATTTAATTGATTTTTGGTACAAAAATAACAAATTCTATTTTTAGATCGTAACAGATCTTTTTGTAAACCAAAAAAAAAACGTGAAACGTGTACAATTTATATATTACAGAAAAAGGTGTAAATATAAGATACCTAAATCACGGAATGACCTTTATAATCAAATAAACTTTCTACCCGACTGACCTGTATCCTGTAATTATTATTTTTTTTTTTGCTTTTTTAATAAATTAGCAATAATAAGTCATTGATTTTGAGGATGTTAATGCTTGTAAAATCTTGTATTGAATAATTAACCATTCGGTACAAAGACCGTAATTAGAGCATAACGAAAATCAGCGATATTTAATAACAAACTTTATTGTAAAAGTCTACTAACAATAATGTTTGAATAGACAACAATTAGCCAATTTATCAGAATATTGCTAATCGTGAGGAGTTTTTCCAAGAAATTTCCATTAAAGATGCTGGTAATTATGTAAGAGGTGATAATTTGTTGTGATCTTTTCAAGGTAGCATTGTTTATCTTACCTGTCTTCAATTGTTAAATTGGCTAATTCAGGTATCCAACACCAATGATTATCTGGTATGATTGTGATGAAAATTTGTGAGAAATACACCCAGGCTACGAAGAATGCGAACGGTATCATCAACAAAAACAAGATTTTTTGATAAATGCCAAATTCACCAATATGCGGTAATAGATCATCAAATTCAAATACATCTTTATTGTTATTATTATTATTATTGTTTTTATTATCTAACGATAAGTCTTGCCACTGTTGTTGCTCCCCGTTATTATCACGAACAAACGCTGGATTTGTGTAAGAATTTCGAAATTCGGTTGGATTTTCTGATTTTTCCGTATGATCAGTCTGTGGCATCTTCTCCTGGGGTGGCATCTTAACAAATTTACCACTAAATCACCGTATCAACAACACACTTTAATCACGAATTTAAAGGTAAAATAGTGGTGGTGTGTGTGTGATTAGGCTAACCCCCGATCGAACGAGGTAAATCCTAACCGATGATAATTTGGACTAAAGTTAAAGTCAAAGACATTAGTGTTTTTATAATAATTGTTAAGGCCGTGGATTTCCCTTCCACTACTATTTTGTGTGTAATCAGTTAGACGTGAGTAAAGTTGCAATTTAATCTATTTGAATCTGATTGGCAATGAAATCGATCGTTTCAATTTAGAAAAATCAAGATTCCGCACACCTATTACAGATGTGTGAAAGGAATCTGATTGAAGATTATTACAATTTATCTGTCGATAATTGCAGATATTTCTCTATACATACATACAATGATGAGTTGAATAGAAGAAAATTGACGCACGGGAGTTTTCCGAATTTGTCACCACTATAGTGTGGTGAAAGGAAATCCCGTAGATGGTAGATACAAGACGTATTTGTTGGTATTTTACACATTTCTTCCGGTGATTACGACGTCATTACAAGGGCAATATCGATCATATTTCCCATTTAATTAAAAATTTGATTGTAGAATTATTGCGAAATATAATTGTTGCAACAATATTACTGTTACAACAATATGTAGGCATATAGAATATAAAGCTGTTATCATTTAGAAGGCCACAAAAAAATAGTGTAAAAGTTATTAACTTGTGCTAACAATCAGTCAAAGAAATCAAAGAGTTAGTTCCTTCTTTGTGCATTATTATTAACATAAATTAAATAATGAAGGTCTTGTGTATTGTAATTATAATCAAACAATACGCAATTAATTATCATCCCTCTCTTAATTATTAATTATCAAAAATAATTTTTGATATTTTATTAGCATTTTTTGTATTGTTTTTAATTGTTTTTGAGGTCATTCACAATTATAATCGTTGTTACATCTGACTAATTTGATGACAACCGTTGAAATTCAGCTGTTTAATCAATAGATTTTTTCTTCTTTCTTCTTATTTTTATTGCGAATCCCAAGGCAATTCCAATTGCTAAATATTCAATTATTTTCTGTTGTGTTTAATTTTTTTGCGCCTGCATTTTTAATGTCTGTTATGGTTGAAAATTTTTAATGAACTAAATTGGTTATTTTCTCGTTCATCACAGCCTCGCTAAAATTAGAATTGTATTGTGTTCAGATTCTCTCATTCTTTGCATCAGTTTGTGGTTTGGTGAAGGTTTTTAATTTCAAATAGGATTAATCGTCTTTTCGTCCTTACTTTGTTTAGCAACAGTTTTTCAAACTGTTGGTTTTTTTTTTCGATTAGAAGCGTTAATCAAACGCTACGGATTAACATGGAAAATAAAAACTGTCCTTTGGTGGTAAGACAATTGCAGAAGGTAACTGATTGAAGAAATTCAATAAAAATTCTAAAAGTTACTTTCAGCGATACAAATCAAGCTGTACCTACTGGGCAAAATTTAGATTCGTGGGTAATTTTCGAACGAAAATAGTATTACAAAGTTTGTCGCAAATAATCATTTAGTTCATAAAGAGATTCTTCTGATAGATTATGTTGACACAAAGCTTTTGAACAGAGCCAAGAAGAATTGCTGTTCCAACACCACCACCACCACCACAATGCAATTATTTGAATTTGTAGCTGTTTGAAAACAAACACAAAGTAAACTAACAAAAAGTTAATTAACTTTAGAGATCCTAAAGTGCAAACTGAAAGTCCACTGATCGGAAAACTTTTCAAGTCCAACACACACCTTTTTCAGCACCTTTGAAAAGAAATGAAAACGCTTCAATGGAGCGCCTCTCTATAAAGCAGGTGGGAATGAAAAACGTTGTACCTAAATACAAGAATGAAAATCAATCTACTGTGTGTAAATGGACTGAAAATGAATCAATTTAGAATTTTTCCTGATTTTTACAGCCTCTAAGGTTTTATTTAAATCGAAATTTAGGTCGAGATATTGAGAATTGGGGAAACCCACATTAATTTTCTTAATTAAAACCATTAAAAATGTCAATTAATTCCAATTATTAGAATATCTTTGTTTTTTTCTCTTATTAATCACTTGGTGTGCCTTATTTTTTGTTTATTTCCTTTATTTAATTGATGTCAAATTCAAATTGTGATCTATTTAAGTGAATTTAGTAAATAAATATTAAGGTTGATTTGCTTTCACTAATTACAAATAACGATAACAAGGTAATGGTCACAAAAATCAATGATTGATAAAATCCACGCATCATCGAATGACCTTTATCTGTTGATTCTTAAGAATTTTTTGATGGTCGTTGATTTGTCTTTGAATCACTTCAAATAAACTATTAATTATTGTTTTGTTTTGTTTTTTCAAGAAAAAAAAAAGACAATAATTACTCATCCACAATTGTATTTAACTTAATTTATTTGTTTTTGATAATCTCCTTTTTACCTCGCTTTTTGTTTAATTAACTGTAATTATTAAAATGTTCATCATTGTTTAAACAAATTTTCTAAGGCAGTCAACCGTAAAACGAATTTACAGTGATTAAAATACAATCTTGAAATGCATTTAATTAAATTTAGAAAAAATGAACTGCATTAAATCAGTAATTATCCACTTCGCTAATTATCTACTAGTAAACTTGACACAGTAATTAAATTTACAAACAAATTTGCATTAAATGAGTAGGCACACGATAGAATTTTGATTTATTTGCTTGAATTAAGAAAAAGAGTAATGCAAAAGTGAAGATATACAACAGAAGAATCTCCCCCAATGTCGGATTAACGCGGGACTAGAGGAAAGCGTGCTCCAGGTTACAACAAAGACTCAGGGGCATGTTTTTGAGTTCTACAAAGGGCAATAAGGACCCAACAATCATAACTTCTTAATCCGGCAATTTAAACATTACTATTTTTAGAAATAACTATAGAAATACAAGTACAAAACAGGTGCAGTACTTCATTTTTGAATAATGACTTTCAGGAATCAGGAATTATAAAACTAACGTAGTAAATAGCCTCTAAAGTCTGCGAATTGAAAAATTTGGATTAAATCTAACATAATTAACCTAAATATTCCAACTAATTATTTATTCATACTTTCGCATATGCACATTTTTGCATAGCGCTTAGCCTATTTTTACAATTAATATAAATGAGACAATTATGCAGAAATATTGATTTGTATAAATTACATTTATTATAAAAAATCATCAAATACACGTGCAATAATTATTATTGTAATAAAAAATAAATAAAATGCAATCTTTACTAAAGAAAGAGAGCTACATTTAGGCGTAATTCACATCCGTCAATTGATCTAACCTATAATTTTCGATTTGAAAATTTGGAATTTTTACCAAATTTTTAACACAACCAACAATTTAAATTTATCAAATCGACAATGTCTTTATCACAGAAACATTCAGGTAAAATTCTAGTGCCTTGGTTCAATGTGTAAGTACCAATATCACGTTTTTTATAAAAATTCTAACCTCAAATTATTGTTTTTTTCGTTAGGGCTGAATGGAAACACGTTTATAAATTAATTTATTTCGAACCGTATCGTAATTGGACCAAAGCCCTTGATATTATAAAAATATGGAAATTACGTACACCTTTACTATCAGCTGGTGTAGAAGGAACAATGATATTATTGCAAGCTTTATTGTCGGATGAAAAGAAATTAACTGATTACGAATTTACGCATATCTATTCGACTGCTTTGATACGTTTTTTGAATTTATGTGCAGCCAATTCAAATAAACAAGGCACCTTTTATAGAACAGCAATAGAGAATGATTTGCCACATTGGTTGATTAGTATACGACATGAGATAGCACACAGTCATAAATTACCAGCTAAATCTATGTTGGTATTGTGCATTAAATATTGTTTAGATTGGTTGAAAATGAAATATTGGGATGTACAATTGAATTTAATCAATGATTTAGTAGTGGAGAAATCACGTCCGGAACTATTCGAAGAAGCTGTCTACGTCTACGTTCAATTAACTCAATCAAAGCTCACTGGAGATGATCTAGAAACAGATGAAATATTCGTTGACAACGTTAATAGAATTACAGTAGAAGAGCCGAAATTACGCAAAAATTATGAGAAATTATTAAAAATCGTTTGCGAAATCTTAAAACAGGGCATAGATGTAGAACCTGAATGGGGGTTGAATCTTATCTGTAAACACTTAATCGATAATCATGTCTTGTTCACTATTAACAGTAAAAAGAGTTTAAAACAATTACCTGAAGATTTCGTTAATGCTTGGGCGGATATTTTAACAATAATCTACAATGGACGAGTTTTACACGATTTTTTGTTGAAATTGTTGCAAGTTACTTTAAACGAAACTTGTGATGATAACATCAGAGAAATGGCAAGTTTGTGGATTAAAACTATCTTTATAGAATTGAATTCAATTAAAAATAATGAGGTAATCTTTTTGTGTTTTGATTCAATTGTTTCTAATGCACAGATTAATTTTAGAATTCTTTTATTTTCGATCAAATACGAAACGAGAGTAATTTGATTCCAAACAATTTCGTCAATGAAATTGTTGCAAAAGTATCGCCTTATTCTACGAATTTTCTTCAAGAGTATGTAGTTTTAAGACTTATTCTGTTAGAGAAAACACTAATTTTTCTATGATAGAGTTTTAGAATATCATCAAGCGCCTAAAGATTTCATCCAAGACCAATTAGCTCTATCTAAAGCGTTTATAACAAACGAAAAACCTTCCAATACCACAATTTTTACAATAAACGACTTGAATTTGGATTTAAACGGAATTTCGTCTACACAAACCGTGGAAAATGAATCCTGCACAGAACAATCAACACAATGGAGGATAATTAAAGGTGAAATTGTATAGAATTTAAACAATTTGTTTTTAATTGATAAATTTCAGATACTTCAGCTTATAAAAAT
Organism: Lydus trimaculatus; assembly: GCA_037414755.1. Classification (NCBI taxonomy): domain Eukaryota; kingdom Metazoa; phylum Arthropoda; class Insecta; order Coleoptera; family Meloidae; genus Lydus; species Lydus trimaculatus. The sequence goes on along the minus strand of JAZBGY010000064.1, from coordinate 74,556 downwards.
CTACCATTAGGGATCCTACCACATCAATTACGGACGAAAAATCCAACATTAGATATTTAAATTTTCTTATATTTTTCTATCAAATAATAATAAAAAAATTTATATTATAAGAACGTAATTGGAAAATTCCCCATAACCTGGACGAAGAGTTATACACTATAAAACAACCACCCGAATTCTGACTAGGCTACAATTTTTTAAATTGTTTGTAAAATAATTATTTCAAAACTTGTTGTGTTCTCGTTAATTCCAACACTTTTTTTAATGATTCAGATGTACCAAGACCCCAAGCATCTAACGGATCTCGATTCATACAAGCAATCCTGTAAGAAAATCCATATAAACAACAATTTTAATTGTTTAATTGGAAACTAACCGTCCCCCAGAGATTGAATGCAAAAATTTCCAATAACTCGGTCGTAGATTCGTTGGTTCTAATAAAGCAGCATGGAATAGAATTGCTGTACTGAAACAATACAGAAATTCTGTAAAACCAGGTATCCGGGGCAAGATACCTTTTTCGATACCCATATTATAAGTTATCTGGAAATTAATAAAATATTAATCCAGATAATTGTAGAAGTAACAATAATTTACTTGTGCAGCCTTCCACATGACATACAGGGCGACTGTATTATCTGGATAATTCACAAAACTTACACCAGCTATTAATCCAGCTGGTATTGCAAATTCCGGACTATCTTTACCTGTTAGCCGTCTCAATATGCATAAAGTCGCTCGAAATAGACCAGAGAAACCGGCCAAAAAACACGCTAAATTTATTGTATCTTTTCTAAATAACATTTGTTGTAAACTTGTAGGTTTTTTAACAATTTTCCTTAAATTAAGTACTAATTTTAAACTAAGTTGTATACCTAAGCCTACACTAAACATTCCACCAATTCCCTAAAAATCATCAATCAAGCAATATAGATAGATGGATTTTAGAAATTTCCATACCTGCATGGTGTAATACAAACAACTAAAAGGATGAGGACATGTATGGTGTCGAGCACAACATTTTATTTTATAAATAATCTTCCGATAAACCCGTAATGCTTGTGTCACAATATGAAAGATGGTATTTTTTGATTTTGAACGACAACTCCAGCTATCTCGTGACGGACGATTATCATTTGAAATATTTTGTGTTTGTTGTCGATAGAAAATGTTCGATCTACTTGTTGAATAATCTTTCTCTTCATAAGGACCCACAACAAATTTTAATACACCAAACATAGAATCTGGCCGATTATCGGCACATTTACCACGACCAGCTTTATAATACATTAATAACAAAGCCATACTTGTACTGAAAATTGCAACATCTCCATATTTGATATTTTTAACTAAATTCCTCGATAATAACATATTCCATACGGTTTCTGTTGCTACATTACTAACATACAAACATAACAGTGTACGTCTGGATGGACGTTCGATTAAAATTGCAAAAATACTAGCTAGAAATGCTGGAAGAGCTGATACTGTTAGAATATTGAAATTGCCCAAAATTCGCCTAAAATCGAACTTTAATTAATTAATTAAAAAAAAATAATAATTCTCTATTATTATCACCTTAATAAACAGAGAAACAGTGAATATCCGAAACCATTAGCGCTTAGAAAAGCGGTAGATTGTAGAATTCCCAATAATGTCCTTGCTATATCGTCTTTTCTTGGAATACGACCTTTCATCAATAAAGTGAACTATAATCAATATAAATTAACAATTAATTCTTTTGTTTGCTATTATGATGAAATACTGACCAAATATACCCCACAATACATTTTAAAAGATTGGATAATAGCCGCCCTATATGCCCCTACAGCAAAAGGTAAACAATAATCATTCCACCAATGCAAATCTGAACACTCTATATGTGAGTGTGGTAAATATTTACTAAAAACTTGCATTTTCACCCCAAAACAAACAAAATAAAAACCGTCCACTCTCGTTTATTTAAATTATTGAATTTTTGTTTGAAAAACACATATTTATCTTTTAAATAACGTCACTATTTGATAAATTATGTACGAAAGTACATGATTTTACAATCAATGAGCAATATGGCACGTTTTTATTACTTTTTCAAAAAATATAAACAGATAAGATATAAAGTGTTGGTAATTTGTTGTTGGAATCTAAATGACTCTACTTAAACTACATATTTCATCTAATTAGATTTGTGGAAATCTGATTGGAAGACTTGGAATTTTCTGTCAAGTATTGTGTATTTATATTATTATTATTATTATTATTTTAACGTTTGTATTAGAGAGCCTGAAACAAATTTATTGAATTTTCCCTGACAGTTTTCACGATGACGACGGGTCGATACTATCTATACAACAATAGAGGCCGGCCAGGTAGTTTAAAAAATTTTCACTTATTATTGCACTATTTCTATTTTTTTATCAATAAACTAAAGAAGATCAATATGCATTTAGAAAATTGCGTCTTTATGTCGATTTTTATACAATCAATACATATGGTACTCAATTAAATATCCATTGAATTAATGAACACAAGTCACGGGTCAATGTTGAATATGTGTATTAAGTTTAAATTTTAAATCAAAACTGATCGGTCAGTGAAACAATACAGTGTTTTTGTGGAAAATAATTGTTGTAATGTGTGATTTTATTTAATTTCATCATCTATCATATTAACAAGTCCAATAATAGGGGTATTATAGATAAGGATATCTTATTTATAATACAATTTGTATTGGCGAAAACTAATAATATCCAAAGTCAAAGTCCACGTTATTATCAAACAATGAATTTTGTTTGGAGTTCAACAGTTAAAACTGAGGTAAGATCATCATTTTTTTTATAAATTTGAATCCTCCGTCTTTCCTACCGGAACACGACAAGTACATCGTTTTAATCAATCCGGGACAGACCTGTAAGTTCTAGATGTATAAGCGCATTAAAAGCTGCTACAGGATGTTACAGTTGACAAAGCTGAAATGATTCTAAATAGGGAATCTAACGTTTGAAGTAATAGCAGTTCTAGTAGTTTGCAAATTTGACTACTCAGCTTAATGTTGCAATAATGTTTGTCGATTTTGTACTAATTCGAAAACGTACATTTCTCTAAGCGTTCCAGAGCAGGCCCCACAAGAGGACGTACAACCGATACAGATTACCAGGGCCCGGAATGGCCCCCGACGTCGTTGTAATTGTAATGAAACATTATTTTTTGAGACCCATGGAAGAATTTTACCGGGGCCCAGTTTGGCTCTGGACAGCCCTGTTCCAGAGAGAAGTTTAGGGGATGATTCTCAGTCAGGAGCGTCAGATGGCAAAAAAAGCGTATAAAATTCGAATTAAATCGCTTATGTAGCTCTACACCTGCTGCATAAACTTCGTAGAGGGATATATACGGTAAATTGTCGTAATTTTCATCGGATTAAAAGTATAAAACTCCGAAGGACGAACATGACCCCTTATAGAAGTAAAAACTTATTTTTACATTGGACATATTTGGGACTTGAATGTATACTGTTTTTTTTTTTTACATTTTACAACAGATTTTTTTGTTAACATAGACACGTGTTTACATCAGGTGAAGGTCGTTAAAAAAACTGGATAAATATTTATCTTTTTACAACGTAATTATTACAACATCCATATTGACTTTCCACATAAGAAAATTTCATGAATAAAGGTATAGTTTGTATTTGAAAGGATTTTCGTTCATAATTATGTTATAACAACAATCGATAATTGATCAATGTTCCTAAAACAAATTGCATAACGAGGAAATTCGAAAGTCTAACCTCAAAATTTGCACAAATTTCAACAAGAAATAATAACAAAATTATATAATTGAACAATACTAACCGTATATACTGTACCATAGATCCTTAAAGAATCAAAAATTGCATACAAATACAATCCTGTAATCCCCTGTAAACAACTTTCAGTCCATGGATGAACGTATTCAATACAGGAAGTTGGGATTGTACCATTTATTGGAATTTTACTGAAAACTTTAGACATTTTCCTTTCTTTCCCAACAAAACAAAACAACAATTTCAAAATAAAAAAATAATCGATAAATTAATTTTAAACAATCTGTTTCAGGTACCATCAAAAACAACCGAAAACTGAAACAATAACAAATGAACAACTACAACTATCACTATCTAACAACGTTGTCAAAGATAACATTTGATTGAATTATTGTACTTTTAATCAATTAGTTTTATGTTGTTGTTAAATTGATTAATTGCGCAATAATTATAGCTTTTTTCTGTAATTTGAAAGTAATGATGTATACAAGAGTCTATGTTTACGTTTTTAATTGTTTTAATAATCAATAGGTGGCGCCACTATCTACTCTTATTTAACAACAATCATATGATTATTGTTTAAATGTGTTTCTTGTTTAATTATTAACAAAAAATGGATGAACAATTATTGAATTCTGTGAATTGGCGAACTGAAGCTGCTGCTGTTGCTTACGATATTGAAAAACATGTGAAATTTGTTAGTGTCGGTGATGGTGATGACCAATCGATCCATTTAAATTTGACAACAATCGAAGATGATGAATATTGTGTGGAATTATCAGCTAATGGTTTTCGTATTGTTGGTAAACACCATAATACCAAAGATATAGATAGTGAGATTTATTATGAAACACCGTATAGTATGCTGAATCAAATCAGTCCAAAGTTTCAGTCATCCTTCGGTAATGAATTGATAAAGAAATTAAACGATTTAAAATAACTCAAAATTGATGTTTTATTTAATTTTCTATAAAATAATCAACAATTTACACTATAATTTCTGGTAGAATTCCACCAGTTTTCCGATCATAAACATTATGTTTTTTAATAAAATCATTAATCAAGTCGTGTACACATTCAGGATGATTTAGATGATGATGGTGTTTACCTTCAACGTAATGTAATTGCAAATCTTTTGATGTTTTAGTTAAAACATCGAAAATTTCGTAAAAATTCTGCTTATTTTTAAAATAACCACTTTCTGTAAATTTCATCAATAGAATTGGTGTTGATATTCGACTAGCACCTTCGATTAAATCATTTTGTGGCCAATTAAAATGTGGGCCACGTTTCAAACGTGGATCACGTGTGAAATAATATCGATTTGGATCATTTTTCGATCGTTCTATACTTCTATCTAGTAGATAATGACAGTTTTCTAGATCAATAGAGCCTGATAATGCGCTTGATAGCATTTTTTTCATTTCCTCTAACGTATAACTAGGTGGTTCCTTATCATCTCTTATCAGTTTATCATATTTTAAATAATCATCAATTCCACTTGGCATTCTTTTGAAATTCTCTTTTATTGTTAACGGTACCAGACCATCTAAACATACCAAAAAATCGACATCATCTGGAAATAACATTGTATATGTATAGCAACTAATAGCACCCAAAGAATGACCCATTAACGTTACTTTATCCCATTGGAAATATTTTCTTAATTTTCTTATCAGTATTGGATAATTCATATTGTTGTAATATATACCAGGTGGTAATCTTGTCGATAAACCATGACCAGGTAAATCAATCGCTAATACACCTATTTCATCTGTTAATAATGGTATAAGACGATCAAAACTACCACAATTATCTTGCCAACCGTGTAATGTTAATATTGGACGTTGATTTGTTGGATGCCACCATTTACCAGCTATATAACCCCATGGTACCGGTATTTTAACTTCTTCAAAATTACGTTGTGTTGAATATCGATTTATTGTAGTTTTGATAAAATAACGTGTTAGTTGACGAAACATTTCGTATCGGTACAAAGTGCAAAGAATGAGGTTTTCTTTTCAATGTGTTAATCATCTAGCTCAAGGATTTTGAGTATTTGTTCTCTAAAAATAATGAATAAAATATCGGCAATTCCAGTGAAATTTATGATTAAAATACGTATAAGATGACAAACTTTTGGTGAATAAGTCGTTTTAGTCATAAATACCGATTTTGTTCATTTTTTGACAATACTTTGACAGGAATTTAACCTAAAAATCGAATTTGAAGTTTTCAAAAATACTAAACATTGTTGCCATAACATCTAAAATTCCACCAAAATTCGTTCATCAGATATTTGACATTATCTCTATAATATATTCAATAATTCAACAAATGCAATCAGTTTTTTGTATGTGTCTTTATTGATTCTATAATTTTATAGAACTACAAGAAGATGTTCTAAAAACGGGATATAATAGACAAAAATTTATATTACGATTCGGTATTTACAAAGATCCGATGATTAGATTGTCCTCATTTAAAAAACACGACTACCAACATTTTTACAATATAAAAAAAAAAATTTGTTATATTAAAATAATAATTTTATAATCAATAATTATGCGAAATAACAAATAAAAAAGCGGGTTAAGAATGAAACTTTTGTAAAATCTCCAATTAGTCTTTTATTATTGAATAATTTTAGCATTGACCTTGCATGACCCACATCCAACTTCATTGTATTATTCTAGAGCCAGTAATTTACAATCGCCAACTTCACAACCGTTTGTGATACCATCATGGAGTGACATATTTTTGACATTTTCTTCAAACAACCCAAAAAAAAAATCGTCTTTCTTTTTTTGTAGAAATGTTTATTGTAATTTTTTAAATTCTAATCAATTAGATGACCGTAATTTCCTGTGATTTATATTAATTTCAATTTTAATCAATAATGTTAATTTAATATTATGGTAACTAGATGTAATTACTCATTGTTCCAAAGGCAACTACAATGAAAACTACAAATTAATTAATAAATAGGTAAGATTTACGTTAATTATTGTTATTTTTATGAGAGAAACTTTATTTATTTATAAGAGAAGTATTCTCTATTATTTTGTTTTCATGTTAACAAAGAGCGATTATAAAATCCAGTCTATCTTTTATAATTGCAAAATTGATCTATCCTTCAGTTCTTTTTGTTGTTGTTGTTGTTGTTATTGGACGAGTTTAATGATTTTTATAAATAAATTGTGAGCCTCAAGAGAGAGATTGATTATTGTTGTGTTCCTGGCACAATATTTGCCTTTCTCTAGTCTATAATCTGTAAACGATTTATTAAAAATCCATCTGGAATCCGGCTTAGATTTCCATTATTACAAAAGTGTAAATAAAGGGTTTGATTACTGCATATTACCCTTTCATTATTAATTCTATTTGTAGAATTTTTATATTTTTAAACATTCAAAACTCAAGGGCGTTTTTTTTAAAAAAAAAAAATAAGGGCAAGGCAGAGTTGTCCACTCCTATTCATTCCTGAATTATTCTTTTTGAAAAATTTATGCTCTTTTTTATCTTATCTTGACAGTTTATGATGTTGTGACGTCATTTTCTATTAATTAATTAATTAATTAATTAATTAGAGTAATAATTTGTTTGTTATGTAAGATTAAATGTCTAAAAGTGGAAGATTAATAAATGGTTTTCCCCGTTTGTTCCGGTCTGTTCTATTAGAATTCCAAATAACTGGCAAACATTTGTTATACACTCGTAAACGAAGTTTTTCTTTAAGTGTTTGTTTTATTTGATTAAAAACAAATGAAAGTTTAATTGCTGATACTTCTTGTATTTTTTATTAATAATTCCCATTGTTTATATGCGTTGTTCATACATGATGTTCGTTCTATTTTGAGAATTATCAATAATTCTATGATTGTCAACCTGTCAGGTGTTTTGATTATTATTATTCAAAAAAAAAAGATGGTAGAAACCTTCATAATTCTTTTCAACATAACGTTAAACTGCGTAGAACGTCCCAGTGTTATAATTTTTGATTAAATTTAGCTCTACACGTATGTTTTCACAGTTCATTTATTATATTTGGATGTTAAACATATTGTAAATCCTTGAACGCCTATTTATTTCTCATTATAGTTTCCAAAAAGTAATCTATACTATAATAAGACAACAGCAGTTATCGATAAAGTTTGATAAGGGTCTGTTTGGTTATTACTACTGGGTTTATGGGTTGAAATGTGATGAATAGCTACTACTTGTTGTTGAAACAAGTTATCCTAATTTGAACAGATGATGTTCTTTCGAAGATTTTCCATTACGAAGGAAAGCTAGTCTTTTTCTTTCAGCCAATGGTGAATATCTTACTATTCAATGCGTTTTGTGGGGTGGTATCCCATATCATCCACACTGCAGTAATTTTTGACAGCTGACCAAACTTGTATGTGATCTAGCGTTAACATGGTAAAATATAACACCTTTGCGTTTTACCAATTTTGGACGCTTCTATTGATGATAGTACACGTCCGAATTGATAGTGTTGTACACAATACTGATGACTGACAGCATAACATTCGTTATATCAATATCATCTATCATTGATGTGTTTGAAGAATGTTCATTATACGCTTATTGCATGATTGTTTGACATTGTTGTATGCATAGGCGATCCATTTTTCATCGTCTGTTATCATACGTTCTAAAAATTGTCGTTTTCTTTACATTTCACGAGAGAATCACAGATGCCAAACGTGTTTAGTTTCTTTAAGTTCATGTGGTGCCCAAATATCCAGTTTACTATTAAACGTATCCAAGTTGTTTCTAATGTTTGCTTTCGATATGTTGAAATTGTTAGCAATCTTTTGTGTTGTTAAACGATGATTGTATTCGATCAGTGCCATTATTTTGTCGTCATTAACTTCGACAGACATTTTTATGCATGTTGTCGTAGTTTTAACGCATTTTCACCATAACTTTTTATTAGTTTGTTTTTTTCTTTCGGAAGCAATCAAGCTAACTATGATGAAAATGCTACTATTGACTTTCCATCTTGAAAACAACGCCAAACAAACAATTTTCAACGAAATCCTGCACTTTATTTTGTTAAAAGAAGCCTCAACTACCAACTGACATGTTTAACAATGAACTTGAAGTTGAAGATGAAGCTTCTACTACAACAGTAACTTGCATTGTTGTCAATAATTAACTTAAACTCCTCATTTGTCATGTACATGCATAAAATAAAGCAAAAATTACAATTTTTCATTTTTTTCGTGGATAGATAGATGGATAGATAAATCTTTGTCACATGTGTTGATATTGCAGTTTTATAAAACACATAAGATCCACGAATAATTGGGACAAAGATCAAATGATAACCAGGGCCGAAACTAGCTATAGGCAGAGAGAAGGCACTAGCCGAGGGTCGTCAACAGACTAGGTGCACTGGGTTCATGTTTATAATTCATTGCTTTGATTTGTGAATGATTAAAGAAATGCATATGATTGGAAATTGATTAAGGTATACAGGCTGGTTTTTATCGTTATTTAACATTGGTATCTTGGAAACCGTCGGTAAACGATAGAAGAGGGACGATTAAGTATAGAAGCAAAGTTCCGTATTCAACAGATCAGTAAAATAATTAAAGATCTGTCTACCGTTTACGAATTATACAGAGGGAACGCCGAAAATTGCTATTTTAGATTTTCTCTTGTAGGACCTTTATTCACAAAAATATCAAAACTTTTTAATTGAGATGACAAAGGCTTTAATTCTGTGCAATAGTAAATTTTCGATAGATAACGATATTTAGTCTCATCAGGGCCATTATCAATTTAATTTTTTTTAATCTTCAATAAAATCACGATAAAAGAACACCTGCATATCATGCGAGTATTACGAAATTTTTAATTTTTTTATATATTTGTTGATTTTTAAAGAAGGCGCTAATATCACGATTTGTCTATACCCAAATTTTCCCTTGTTTGTTTCGGCCCTGTCTACTATAGCAGTAACTTCCATTTTTGTCAATAATTAAAGCTTAACGTCTCCTTTTGTTTGACCATACATAATACGAGGCAAAAATAACAATTTCTTATTCTTTTCATGAATAGAGAGAGAGAGAGAAGAACATCTTTGTTACGGTTTCACAAAATACACATAAGATTCTCGTATGAGACAGACAAAGATCAAATGATAATGCACAAATTGTGTTCGATTTTGATAAGAATTTTCATTGCAAAATTAATAAAATCAACTTTACTCATATATCTATATTGTATGTATATATATAGATTGAATCAATAATTTTATCTATTTGATAAAAAATGATTTAGATAACATACGTATAATTAGAAAGTTTTCCAATTTAATGTTAATTTCTCACACGTGAGC
>JAZBGY010000064.1:52981-64392 GCA_037414755.1 Lydus trimaculatus | reverse complement strand
ATAATAATAATAATATGAGTATGAATAATAAAAATCTTGTTATCATCTTGCATCCATTCATAGATTTATCATAGATAGATATAATAAAACAAAGATCGATTATATCAATTTCCTGAAAGCTATCTATGAATTTTTCATGTAATTGAAATAATATTTATACGATTATTGTTTATTTTGAGTCAAAGTTGTTTCCTTTTGTTTTTTGTTTGATTGAATTCAGGTAGGTTATTTAAAATTGAATTAATTTTAATTCAACACCACAATGATGATGATGATGATGATGATGATGTCATTGAAATTGAATTCAATTATTGTAGTTTATATGTTCGAATATAGAACAATTTCATTTTTTTTTTTTTTTGTTCTACTGTCTCTCGAGTAATTATGAAATATTATCACGAAAAACTATTATTATTATTATTATTATCATCATCATCATTAGTCATATTAGTGATAAAATAGAAGGCAGAAAAAATAATATGGATAGTAAACAGAATTATTTAACTTTCACAATTATTTAATGGAATAATTAATTTAATTTATCCGCTAAATTTAGGAGAAAGTTCAATAATAATAATTTTGTTTTGTTTGAAAAAAGTGAAAAACACTTTTATAAATTACTAGAAAATTCAAATTGAATTGATTTTTGTTAATTAGGATGTAGTAATTTGTGATAACTCTATATACATATTGAATTGATAACAGGCGAGGTCAAATAGTATAATAATTGTTTTAAATATGATATAAAATATTAATAGAGGAAAGAGAAAAATCTTGGAAATATTTATTAGTGATAGATAAACATCATTAGTTAGTTTTTGTTCTCTCGGATTGTTGTGTTCTCATTTTGAGAAAATCATTTAAAATTGTTTTGTGTGTGTGTATTCAAAACAAAAATGCAATTAACTTTATTATCCATTTGGAGGTATGTTTTTTTTGTTTCGTATGTGTTGTAATTGTTTTTTTATTAAACAAAATTACAAATTCTATAGTAGAGACGACATGCAACAGTAGTAAACTAGGTCGATAGTTTTTTCTTCTTTTCTTTTATATAAAAACCAAAATTGTAGATCATTATGTTAAATTCCTAAAAACAACAATGAGGATTTTAATGTTTCACTACAAAATCGATTCAGAAATTTCTACGCTTGTTTTGTTGTTGTTGTTATCATTAAAATTAGCAGGAAATCAGTCACAGTTTTTACGAACTCTTTAATAACAAAAAAAAAAATTGTGAAGGTTTTTAATTTATTCGCAGAGTTGGAGTTAAATTTAAATTGCGAATTTTCCAATCAATCGAATTTTTTATCATTTATTAGTAAAGTCCAAAGTAGTCTAAAGCGTTCCATATACACACACACAGATTCTTTTTAATCGACAATTTAACAATTCGGTGCAATTTTGCCACAAATTGCATGAATGTGGCATTAAAATTTTCTTCCTATCTTCGTATGAACGAATCAAATTCGCGTTAATACAGGAAAACCTCGATTATCGAGGTTTCGATTACCACAATATTCGATTTATTGCGATTTATCCTTTGATATCAAAAATTCAATTATTGCCCTCCAAATTCGAATGATTGCGATTTTAAAGGATTTGAAAATCAAGTAATCTGTTATTAGTGACATAACTATAAGATTCGATTATTGCGGTACTTTTCGTAACCGCGATAATCGTGATTTTCCTGTGCTTCCTTTTGTTTTATTGTTTTGATTATCATTTTTTCCTTTGTTGCTGCTCCTGACAGACTAGTTGATGAATTTATATATGGACAACTGTGAATCGTTAACATATTGATTACTTTGTCTATCGATAAATCGATGTGTGTATGGGACGCTTTATTACTATCGTTTATCAACGACCCAAATTGTATATTTCAAAAGATCATCATCCTAACAAATGTTTAATCGGAAGTAATTATGATGATTAATCTCTATTTTGTTTTTTTTCTATCTATTTTTTCAAAAACAAAATCTTTCTGTCTCTCTCTTTTTCGGAATTTTCTTCTGATTTGCAATCCTTTAAAACTTTATTCAAGATAATCGAACAATTTCAAATTATACAAGGTCTTCCACACAGTTCAAAACGTGTCTAATCGGCTCAAGGCGAAATAAAACTCTCGATCATAACGGATACTGTGGGAATTCGAAAAATTCGTTCATTATAAGATTGTATATGTGAAATTGTAATAATTTTTAAAAGGGTTGAAAAACTGAAGAAAAACAATTATTGTTGAAATAGAAAAATTAAAATTTTATGTAAATCTGTAGGTTTTTGCGTTGTGTTCGTTATATCCGAACTAAAAGAACATGAAATCTTATTGTCAGTATGGTTGAGAATTTTAAATTGCATAGAATCTCATCATCGGGGTGTGGTTTTCGAAAATATAACTGAAACAATCATCAAATAGTAACTTTAAAAAAATTCCAAACGTTTCCGTTTTAACAATTGTATAAATTTAAATTTGTTTGAAACTGTAGTGTGAACAACAAGAAACATGCCTTGATTTGGCAGGTTTATAATTTATTCACAGATCAAACCAATTGATTAAAATCGTTGTCTTGTAGACAAATAGACAAAAAAACAACAAAAAAAAAACTAATTTTACTACCTATTTAATGATTTTAATTAATATTTCTATTGACTTTGACTTTATTATTATTATTATCATAGGTTGGGTACAATGGACAGTTTGCATGTTACTTCACAACAGACCACTGGTAGTAAAACATCAAGTCGTAGTGCATCACCATGTCGACCAAAAGAACATCATCATAGCCATCATCCACATCATACCAAGACACTTAGTCATGGTTCTGTTGAAAGTGGAAAGGTGAGGTAGAAAACAGTGGTTTCTTTAAACATTGATAATAAACAAAAAAATTGAACTTTGTTTTATTATAAATGCGCATTTAATACTTTTATAATAAAAAGAAGTACACACAAGATAAAGAAATTAGTGGAGTTTTTATTGAAAAGGAAGTTGCGTTTTCCTTTTTCAAGGATTGGAGACGCTATAAATGGTGTCAAAAATCAGGATTTTTCACACGTGTCGGTACAACAATTATTTAAAAAAAAAAACGATTGATCAAGGTCCATTCGACTATTTCCAATAAATAGAATTGCTGATTTTTTTTGTTGATTAATTCATCAATCGATAATGTGGTATTTTTGAATGATTTTGATGATATTGATTGATTGTTAAAGAATGAATTATTTAATAAAAATTGGAACAACAAATGGATTTCTTCTCATATAAAATATTTGTTAGAAACATTATAGATCGATTTATCTATCCTATAACAACACACAATTTGTCAGTTAATGAAATTTCTTTTACATTCAAACGTTAATAAATCGAGAACGAAACTCTCTCTCTAATTCCTTCAATAAATGCGAGATTTAAGTTGATTTTTCAAAATAACAAAACAAGAAATACAATAATTATTGTTATTATTAGTACAATAATTATTAATAATAAAAGATTGTATCGAAACCTTGAACCCTTCTCCACATTTTATACATTATTCTATGTGTATACATGTATCTACATAAGTGTGGATTAAAATAGCTTCAAGTTTTTCTATCAAAGTTTGAAAATGTTTTACCATTAGGAAAATGTGGAAATTTTCTGTTAACATTGATTGATTTATATAGTTTTTCTAAAGTGTTTTTTTCTCGTCTATTTTCTTATCAATTAAATAGTTGTTTTATACGATTAAATTATTGTTTAATTATATTGGCAATTATGTAAATCGTTTTTAATTCACATTTATGACGTAAGTTTTGTAATTTTAGTACCTAAAAATCACATAAAAAAAAAACGTAAGTTTTCTTGCAATTAAATTTTAATTATAAACAAACTCTGTACATAAAATTGAGAAATTAGTTTACAATATAATATATATATGAGATAACAACAAATGGTTTATTTGTTAATTAGTAAATGATTGATTATTGTAATGTCGCATCCGATCTTAATGTCTTTTTGTTGTTGTGATTATATTTAATTGGATATTGTTTCTCTTTGTTATTATCTGACTAACACTTACAATTAGTCATTTGAATAATGTTCAAATTTTTATTAATGGAATCGTTTTAAAACTGTTTACCCAATTATAAACAATATAGGTATATGACTAAAATCTGCTAATATATTTTCCGTAGTTAATGTGATAATTATTTCCAATATTTCTTTTTTTTTTAAATATTTTAAACTGTAACAACATTATATTTATTTAATCATTCATTCTGAACTTATCTCTTACTTGTGTGGTTATTTTCTGCTATATTGTGTGTATATGTGTGTGTGTGTGTGTTCTAATAATTTGATTTCCATCATTTAATTTCCTTGTTGATTTCCAAGATGGATTCAAGTGAAAATTTTAAATCGATTCAATCACGCCGTAAAGGTTACAGTTTACCAAATTCTGATAATGATATACGTTTTATTATTATTGATGATAATACATATAATTATCTATTACCATACACTATATTGGTATGTTTTCCATTATTATCATTATTATTATTATAAATTATTGTTGTAGTTGCTGTTTTTTAAATCCCATTGTTTTATTACAGTCTCAAGATGGTGTAACAACAACAACAACATCATCATCACATCGTCCTTCACGACATCGTTCACCAACAGCTAGTGCAAATCGAACTGATATGGATGATAGTATATTAACAACAACAACAACAACAACAGCAACAACAACAGGACAATGTTCATTTACAACACAAGAAGATAATAGTGGTTGTGGTGGTAGTGCTAGTGCTAGTGGTGGTTGTATTGAAACTGATAATTCAGATTTATATTATTCATCATTTTTATCAAATGGTAGTAATGAACATGTTAAAGATGATGAACCAGATAGTATTGATCCGAAAATTAGTGCTACATTAGATCATTTATCAAATAAAATTGTTAGAGTGAAAGATCTTATTAGGACTGAACAAAAATTAAGAGATGGTAAATATTGTTTAAATTTTCTATATTTTTTGAATAATAATAATTGAATTTTTACAGACAATGTTAATGAATACCTGAAATTGGCAGCTAATGCAGATAAACAACAAGTTCAAAGAATTAAAGCTGTATTTGAAAAGAAGAATCAAAAGAGTGCACAGGTGATATCGCAATTACAAAAAAAATTAGATTCATATCAGAAACGTGTACATGAATTAGAAACACATGGTTTAGTACAAAGTCATCGTCCACCTAGAGTAGTTTTAAGGGATATGGGACAGGGTTTAAAGTATATTTGACAAACAACTAAGCGCCACTGGATTCATTTTTTTGAAATAATTGTTTTTCTTTGTTCTCACTCTATTTAGAAATGTTGGTGGTAATATTCGTGATGGTATTACAGGATTTAGTGGTTCTGTTATGTCGAAACCGAGAGAATTTGCTCATTTAATTAAAAATAAATTTGGAAGTGCTGATAATATTAGTCAACTATCAAGTATGTATAAATTACTACAATTATTATTATTATCTAGAATACAAAAAAAAATGAGAAGTAGTCGGAACTTATATAGCTTGATTTTTCTTGATAATGAAAGTATTTTCTTTTTTCTATTATTTTAACGCTACAAAACATCTGGAATAAATTAAACAATAATGTTGTTAATTGTCCAAAAATTAGTTGAAGGTAATTGTGTGTAGATACTTACCGTTAGATTTTCCTCTTTAAAAACAACTACTTTATAATCATACTTTTGTATATATGTTTTACCTGAGAATTGCATGAATTTCGAAGAAAAAAAATCAAGCTCTGTAAATATACCTTTTTTTATTGTTGTTGTTGTTGCTGTTGAAATTAGAGATTATTTTTAAGGAATTTCTATAGGTGGTGTTTTGGTCCCCTTTTCATTTCGTAATTTGAACCTAAATTCGAGTAAGATCTTGTTTTCGTGTGCATGTACTGTTTCGTTTTCCCCCCACACCTTATTTATTAAAATTGCCGATTTTTCACTAATTTTACTAATTTTCGGTTAATTTTGTACATATTTTTTCCTCCATAATAAAGCTAAACTAAATTGTTAAAAAAAAAAAATGGGGCACACTTTTAATCTTATTAGTAAAAGAGAGATAAAAGAGCATGGGCTTAACATAATGCACCGCACTGTAACACCATGATTATAATCCGTAGCGTGGTACATAGGGCCCGGAGCAACTGGTTCAGATGGTAGTGGTGGTGGTGGTGGTGGTGGTGGTCCAAACGGTGGTACTGGTAGTGATCAAGGTGATCATAATAATAAAATACATCATGGTTCAGCTACATTACCAGCAACATTACATACAACCACATCTCAAACATCAGTTGAACAACAATCTCAACAACAACAGCAACGGCAAACGAAATTTCCTAGTGATGAAGGCAGTGAATGTAGCAGTGTTACTAGTGATAGTATTGGAAGGTAAATTTTCAAATTTGAATTGTAGAAATGCTACATAAACGTTAAAAATCAACAGAATATATGTTTGCTTTATTTAAATGTTTATCGTTTCTGTTATATAAGCAAATGTTAGTTGTAACGCGTGTATTAATTGGCAAGATATTAAATTGGCAAAATCTCAATGAAATTTGTCCCTTTTTTGTTTCAATGAAAATTATATTTAGTTTGGTGTTTGACGTTAGTAGTTTTTCCGTATCTTTTTTTTTTACTTGGATGATTTTAATTATTAATTTTTAAGATTTGGTAGGACTCAAGATAATGGTCAAGATGCCTTAAATTCACTGATGAAACAATTAACAACAAAACAAGAAGAAATTGATAATTTACGTGCAAGATTAGATAGTATGAAAACATTACCACAAGAGATTCAATATTTAAATTCAGCATTACAAGTAATTATTTTTGATTTTTTTGTTTCGCATAGCTTTAGATTCAACTGAAATGATAAAAATTATAGGAGGAACGATTCCGAACTGAACGCCTTGAAGAACAAATAAATGATTTGACTGAATTACATCAGAATGAAGTTGAAAATTTGAAACAAGCCATGGCTGATATGGAGGAGAAAGTGCAATATCAAAGCGAAGAAAGACTGAGGGATATACATGAGATTTTAGAACATTGCCAAACTAAAGTAACCTATTCAAAAAAAATTAAAAAAATTGATAACAATGGTTGTTTTAGATACAAAAAATGGAACATCAAGCACTCCAACAACAGCAATACGTAACATTAGAAGGTTTAGATAATTCAAATGCACGTGCCCTTGTTGTCAAATTAATCAACATATTGCTTACCGTTCTTCAAGTGATTCTATTATTAGTCGCTACAGGGGCTGGAATAATAATGCCCTTTTTACGGACCAGGTGAATTAACAAAAAAAAATCTATTTATTTTAAATACAACAATTTTCAATGTCAGTCTTGGTTTATTTAATTATAAAAAAAAAATCAAATATTGCTTCTTTATATCTGTGTGTTTTTTGTATTATTTTGTTCTATTTTTGTTTTGTTTTCATATTAGGGATAACGATAGAACTGTAACGGTAATAGAAATCGTGGATGGTACAAGTGAAAAATTGACAAGTGCTGCAAGAAATGCTGAATTTACAAGGACAATAACTAAAACGTGACATTTCTAAATAGGTAAAAGAGCATTTGCTTTATTTCGAGAGAAAGAGAGAGAAAAAAATGTGATAAATCCAGACTGACAATTTTTGTGTTTGTTTTCTTCTTTAAACTAACAAACATGTATGCTTCTCCTCACTAATCCTATTAAATGATGGAATAGTTGAATTAATTTACAAAAATTCTCATTTTTGTTTCCAGAGTAAGGATTCTTACAACTGTATTTATAGTGTTAGCTACAGTTTTTATATTAAGACAATGGCCAGAAGTACAAGATATTGGTTCACATATGATGAAACGTCTCAAAGATACATTAGATCCAGTCAAATAGCATTTATTTTAATTGATGAAATAATTTTAAGTAATCAAAGATAAACTCCAATTCTCTTTCTATGATGACAATTTATTGGCAATTTCTTTTATTGTTACAAGTTACAAAAAATAAATAAATAAATGAAAGAATTGCTTGATATGTATGTAGATTTATATAAAGTTGTTTAATTTACGCGATACAATGCTTTGGCTAATTTTATAGTCAGTGGATTGTGATGATGTTTTTTAGTTAAATTCTTAGTAAATTCATTTGTAAAATACAAAAATCAATATTGTATGTTGTTGATGATGATGATGATCAAAAGTGAAATAACCGCCGGTAGGGTTCCTTGAACAAATTTACAACAAATGTCTTAGTTGATTGTATTTTCAAAATAATACGTGCGAAAGAAATGGAACAAATTGTTGAAACGTATGCAAAACAAATTACGCAAATTTCGTCCATTTTAGTCCTAGATGAACAATAATAAATTGATAGTTTGTACGTTTTTTTTGTTTTCAAAATTATGTTCGAAATTTTTAAAACTATTTATATCCCACAATAATAATAATAATTTTGTTATTATTTATTAAGTATTTAAACCATAGTCTTTATATTTTTCTCTATTTAATTAATACAAAATAAAGATTGTGTTTTTTTTCATTTCTATTTTTTTTTTAATCTTGTTTCCTTGGTTATTATTGTAAAAGTTTATAAAAGAAGTCAACAAAGGTTGTAAGCCAGTGATAAATAAAATACGAAAAAATTGTGTTAAACTGTTGTTTGTTGAAACCCGGCGCATCCACCAATTTTAACCACAAACCAAACAACAATCATGTATTTTATAAAACTGCGTAATTGTAATTATCCTAATGAAGATAAAAAGAATTTGATCCGACACAACGGAGGTATGTATCGTTTCTATTTCTTATAAAAATTAAAAAAAAAATTAATGTGAAGATAAACTAGAACTGCAGGTCACTTCAATAACAGGTCGTCGGTTAGGACATGAATTTCGGCACTAGGAAATGTCCATGGAGCTACGTGTTGGAAAAAAATCGATATTTTATAACATCATGTTTTGAAAACATGTGCCTTATCGAACATATTTTATAATGGAAAATTTTTATACATTCCAATAAATAAATAAGTACTAGCCTACTTATTGATAAGGTTTATAATAATAATACGTTCACATAGATTAGCTCTTCATTTGTTTACATGATACGATCAATGTCGAACGAGCATAATAAATTGATAAGAGATTAATAAAAATCGTTGTGCACAAAAAACGTGTTGTAGATTAATTGAAGATCAAAGGACAAACATGTCGAGTAAATTGTTGAAAATCGGTTTTATTGGTGGTGGCAAAATGGCCCAAGCCATGGCGAAAGGGTTCATCTCAGCAGGTAGGTTTTGTGTTTATTTTTTATTTTTTGCGAAAAATATAACAATTGTATGGTGGATTTTATTGCAGGTTTAGCCAAAGGTGAAACAATGATAGCTAGTTGTCATCCATCAGATTTAGCATCAGCGAAAGCTTTTAAGGTGATGTTCACATTAGTATAAATTCAATTATTTCCGTAAGTATTGGGATTAAAGTTATTTTAAAAACTAAAAAAAAAAACAATAAAAGAATGCTTAAAAACATACAATTGCGGATTGAATTATCAGTTTTTGTGTAATGATTGATTGAAAAACAACAATTTTTTGTTTTGTTTGATTATTACAGGAATTGGGTGCTGAATCGTTATTCGAAAATTTACCAGTTGTGAAAAACTCTGAAATTGTTATTATCTCTGTTAAACCGTCAGTTGTACCTGTTGCCTTAGGAGACATCAAAAAAGACGAAAATGTTGATAATGACAAATTATATCTATCAATAGCAATGGGAATCACGATCAAACAACTTGAAAGTGTAAATATTTATTAAAATAATTCATAAATAAATCATAATGTAATTGTATCTTCTAGTATCTACCGAGAGATTCACGTGTTGTTCGTGTTATGCCAAATATACCAGCTCTTGTGAGAAGTGGTGCTTCAGTATTCGTTAATGGTACCAAAGCAACTGATAAAGATTCGTTAATTACGAAACGACTATTAGAATCTATTGGTACTTGTGAACAAGTCACCGAAAATTTATTAGATGCTGTTACTGCTCTGAGTGGGTCAGGGCCGGCTTATGTATGATTCTTTTTTTTTGTTATAAATTACAGTAAAATTCTGTAAGATTCCCTGTACATTGTAGGTTTATGTTTTAATTGAAGCTCTAGCTGATGGTGGTGTTAAAATGGGCTTACCGAGAGATTTAGCATACAGATTAGCATCACAAACTGTCTTAGGTGCTGGACAGATGGTTAGAGATACAAAACTACATCCTGGTATTTTGAAAGATAACGTCACATCACCAGCTGGTTCAACAGCGGCTGCTTTACATTATTTAGAAGATAAAAGTGAGTAAATAACAATAATCAAAAATAGTTTTTGAATTTATTTATTTATAAATTCTATCAGTTTATATACAATTTAAGTTAAATTTAAACCAATATCGATAATCAGTATTTGTGTAATTATGTCATGAAATGGTAACCTTTGTGCCATGAACTTAATTAGTGATTTTTCTATATATTTTTTTCACGTCATTAGCTAATAATTCACAAATATAAAACAATGTATCACTCCGATAAAGAGTAATATCCTTGTTTATGTGTACATATTTTTTTAAATTAATTAAGAATTGCGATTAACTACAAAAAACTGCGTAAATTCATATGGTAAAATGTAAAAAATTATAAAATGATATCAACTTCCTCAATTTTGTCAGCAATTAAAACGGATTTTTTTCCCCCCGATATTTTTCTAACACTTGAAACTCGTGTCGCTCAAATTGTGGGTTATGACCTTTATGGAATCGCGGAATCTTATCTAAAGTCAAATTCCATCTTAAAAAGTTTTTAAAGCATAAACAACAAGATCAAGTACGGTACAGTTGTTCTGGTGATTAGAAATTGAGAAACTCTGCAATTATAATGAGTTATACAGACTTGGTGTTTATAATACGAACATAAGAAAAATACCAGCACCGCTCATTATTTCGATACATTTACCCGCTGATGTTTCACCATGATCATGAAAAAGAAAAAAAGATGGTGTAGGGGTGGATTTATTCGAAACCTCTGGTGCTATGTTCGTGTTAACAACGCCAAGTCTGTATGGATATTTAAGAGAGATTCCACTGTATTTGTACGTGATTTGTTACAGATTTCCGGGCTGCAATAATAGGAGCAATTGAAGTAGCTACAGAAAGATGTCGCCAAGTTGCCGAAAATCAATCATAATTGTAAGATAAATTAATACTATTTAATTATAAATAATTAAAATTAAAGATTTAAGAAAATTTGTAGTTTGTGATAAGAGAACAATGATTTTTTTTAAGTTATAAAAAAATAATAATAAGAATTATAATAATAATAATAATAATAGATTGTATCATTGTT
>JAZBGY010000064.1:0-52822 GCA_037414755.1 Lydus trimaculatus | reverse complement strand
TAGTATTGAATAATAAAAACAAAAACAAAAAAAAGCTGGGTTTTTTTTTCAAATTTTCTAATTTTGTACGTGATTCGACTAGAACTAGGTGTTGTAGTTTTTGACCGTCCCCGGTAGTTATGCACTGATAATTCAACCAGCTGATTTTGACATCCAACCATATGATTTATGTTATAATTAAAATCTAATTACAATGCAAATTTTAATTGAAATGTATTAGAAAAAGCAACAATTAAATAATAAATTTAGGTCGTATATTGTGTAATGTTGGAACAATATAGTAACAATAATAAATGGGAAAATGGTCGATTTTCCTCTACCATTCATATTAATTTTACCACCACTGTTGTCGTCATTGGCCTCTCTCATAGATACAAGGTGCAGCTGGTTTAGCATCATGACAAAAAAAAAATAATAATAATAATAATAATAAAAATAAAAATGTGGGGCTTTTTATATGAAAAGGAAACAGCTGCGATTGCGCAATGCAATCTTCCCCAGTCAGCTGAGTTCATTGTCAAAGTGTATCGAACGAACAGCCACAGAATAGAACACCGGCTAGAAGATTAACACTTTTCATTTAAACAATAAATTACAATAATAAATTGCAACAATAATCAGTGTAGTTTAATAGAGATTTCACATAAATTAGAAATTCCGGTAAGTATTGCTATTAATCAATTTTTTCAGTAAATTTCGTAAATTTTCCATTCAAATTTAGTGTCTTTGTTTAATTGTGCGCATGTCAAATACACACATATTTCGGTATCTTTCACCGCCACCACCACCACCACCACTACCACCACCGCCACCACTAACCATCATTATCCCATCGACTTGTTAGTTTCTCTTCAGTGAAACGCCGGCCGGTTTGTTTCTTTCTCTTCATGTCCATCATCATCTCCTTGATTTTTTAATTACGGCAATCTTAGTGTCTTTTTTATTTGATTTATGTTAATATTTTTAAGATAAAAACCAATAGACCAACACAATTTGTAATTTTTATAAATACACATATAGCTTCCTGTTAATTTCCTTAACGTATAACAAAATCACAACAAGAAAAATAATTTCGTATAGAAGGTAAGTCCTTGATGGTAATTTGTTCTTGTTGATAGAAAGGGATTCTAGTTGATTTAAAATCAAAGAAAATCATAATTTTTCTATAAAATTGTTAAATTCACCTACCTATTTACGTTGAGTTGGAAATTTTTTAATGGTAACGGAAAAACTGCAGGGTGTTCAATTTTTCTGCTGACTTTATTTTCACCCAATGAATCATCATTTGGTTTCTTCTAAATGTTCAAAGAATTTATAAACTGTAGGGGGTTGACATTTAGAATGTTTGAATATTATGAAATGTTACCCCAATAATACGGGGTATATTCAAATATGGATTCCAAATTTTAATGAGGGTGTAATCCTACGTTTGGTATTAGAGGATGCAAAGTGTCGATTTTTTTCCTAATCTATAAACACTAATGCTTTAGATATCTAGTTAGATTTCGATGGAACATTAGATATAATTTATTGTTTGAAGAAAATCAAAATTTTGGTCGGTTCACGACGGCATTATACAGTGCGTCCCAGTAGATTCTCTTCAAACGACAGTCCTTCAAATTTTCTAAAGCATCCACCAAAGTTAATCTTATTAAAGTTACGTAAGTTTTATGTAAAAGTTAGCGCTTGAGGAGCTTCTACTGCAGTTAACGGACGTATTTTTTTCCAATCTTCGTCATCCTTATTTTTAAAGAAAGAAAAATTAAAATCACATTTATCTATAATCGTGATAGATTTGCAAATTTGCCAAGTTGTAATAAACAAACTCCTATCGTGATGTTGACTTTAGCTATTTTTCTATGAGAGAGATCTATTTTTAATACACAAAATTCCCAATTTTCCCCATTTTCAAATGACTCATAAAGGCACTTTCGCTTGTTTTCTAAACAAATAAAGAAAATGAAATTTTTCGAAGATTAAAAAAAATAGTCGGAGCACTAGAGAATTTTCGTTGCATCCTCTTGAGGGTGTTTTTTTTTGACCATAGTCAACACAGTTTCGGGACGTGCTGTAATTATTCAAAAAAATACCTAATACGCCCCATGATAATTAAAAACTGACTAAAGTACAATGCGGTGGGCGGAACGTTTTTCATTTAAACTGTAATTCGTCTCTAGAATTGATAAATTGGGTAAAAAAAGTATGACGTCAATCCTCTAGGACCCGGGATATAAATCCCGTTAGTATATTTTATAATTTAAATCAGAAACAAAGAGAGAACAAAAAAAAAATACATACACACTCGAAGAAAGCTGTAACTGCCCACATTATGGAACAAAAACCAAATACAAATCATATTGATTTTAAGGAAAACTGATTTGATTAAAACCACAAAAAAAATAAAATTAGGATAATTAGCATTTCAAATCTAATTACTTACGTTATTTTGCTAAACAAAAACAAAGCTTTCCATAAAAAGCTTTAAAGTTATTATCTGTCGAATTCTAGGGTAGCTGTATATACAGGATGAGTCAGGCGAAACTACATTTTCCTTATTTTTTAGAGAAACTAAACAGAAATACAAAGATACCGACTATTCGTTCTAAAAATGACTTGATAGCAGAATGGATCTTATCGATAAAAGAGTTTCTGAAACGGAAACGACGCTCATTATCTCTTAGAAACTGCATAAAATTGAACAAAGTACCACCACAGCTGAAACTCCGGAATATGTAGATTATGACAATAATTTTTATCGTTTTCAAAAATACTCAAGATTGCAAATTTTTCGTAATTTAAATAGAAATTTTGTTAATAAACAGATCAATGTTTTTTTTAAGTTATACGTGATTAAACCGAGATTGTTGACGTGTGGACTAATTCAGTTTGAATAAACTAGAAGTGATAAGAAGTTTTGAGGTAAACGAGTGGCGATTGTTTAATGGAAACATCGCTCACGCACTTTAAAAAAAAACAGTAAAAGATAAAAAATACGGATTTCAAACGGACTGATGTACACGTCAACAGATCTGACAATGAATTGAATGTGAAAATAAGACAAACATTTCTTTTTTCAATGAAAATGACGATTTTTGTAAACGAAAAATTATTGTCGTATAGGTACTGCACATTCAAGAGCTTCAGCTCTAGTGGTTCTTTGATCAATTTCGTGCAGTTTCTAAGAGATAATGACCGTTTTTTCCATTTCAGAAACTCTCTAATCGGTAAGGTTATTTTGCTCTCAAGTCATTCTGAGACAGAGTAAAAAATATGGAAACTGTAGCTTTGCCTGACTCATTCTGTATATAAAGATTTAGCTTTCAAAAAAAGAATTACCCTAAATGTGTAGAAATTTCGTATAATTCTCGTTATTGTGTGCCCTCTAGGCTAATTCAAAAAAGCTCTTTAAGCTCCCAGTATTTAACTTTCACCATAAAACAAAAACAAAAGCGATATAATTGTAAAACTTTTTTTATTAAAACCGAAACAGAAAATAAAACGTAAATGATTAAATAATTGATTTAGAAATTGAATTTTTGTTGTTTTATAATACGCGAAACATAAGGCAAAAGAAAAGAAAAGAAAAGAAAAAAAAAGAACCAACTCGATTATATTTTGGTCAGGAGGACAATGTATTTTATTGTAGCTATACACGTTGATTAGGTCATCAGATTTAAACAATTTTGGTAACACCAATAAACTAACTGTTAATTGTTAATTTATTGATTTTTGATGGAAGAAGAAGTCGTCCTTTTATAAATCAAATTGATTTCGTTTCGTGTTTGTTCAGTGCGTGCACTTTTCTGATGGAAATCATTTTAATTATTCCATCGACTGTTATAATTAAATATTGCATGCAATTAACATACATATACAGTTTTTGAACAGAAAAGTGGAATTTGTCCAGTAATTGCCTACTAGAAAGATGTTATTAATAAAGATTTTTTTTTCTTCATACGAAAGTATTAATTAAAATTGTTGCACAGCAGCAATACAGGATTATTTAGAAAAAAACGGTAAGGAAAGGTATAAATTACGATTTTCTACCATCTACAGGTGTTCATTGCTAACATAAATTAAAACAAAAAAAAAAAAAACTGTTTCATCGAACAACAGTAGATTAAAACTGCAGCTACAGCTATATATTTACGATAAGTTTAATGAGAATAGTAATTAGATCGTCCACAAAAAAACACAAAAACCTAACTACAACATTAACCACCACCCTGCGGATGTTATTTATATTCAACCCTAGAAAATCACCTTATAAATTGTTTTTTCTCTCAAATGAATTTCTATAATCCGATTATACCTACGTGAAAATCATTAATTAATTTTGTTGTTGTTGTTGTTATTTTTTTTTTTGTAACAGAAATGACCTAAAAACTTGAGAGGAAATGAAATTAGTAACAGTTAACAACAATCGATCAAATTTGACAAGCATTTATTTTAATCAAAGATCGCAAAGTCAACATTATCTTTCAATACATATTTGATGAATATTCAATACGCGTCATTATCTTTTCAGTAGAAAAAAAGTGGCTTATTTGTCATCATCTTTAAAAAAAAAAAAAAAATTGACAACTCTACCCAGTGTAACATGCAGTCTTGTTGTTATTCACTAAAAAAACTTTTATGTTAACCCAGGGAAATTCGGATAGGGTCTCTCAGTGGATTTGAATAAGGCGAACATCGATCATCTTCCTGAAAAGTAAACTTGATCCATTTTGATTAAGTCAAGTGGGCCAAATTCGACTAGATGATGTATAAGCTGTATTGTAATATACACATAGTGATCTTGAACTTTCTGCTTGTAGTGAACGTGTTCTATTTAAAGCTTCAATCAGTATTTTAAGATGGAATGTTTTAAACCAAAAGTATTCTTTTTTAAATACAATTGCGCTAAATATCCAAAAGGAAGAACAACAATTTAGCATTTTTCTTTTTCAATCATCTTGTGGTTGTTTATTTTTCATGAATAATCCATTAATGAACAGAGTTTATATAATATTTGGCCTCCAGTTCTAGTTAGATTGGTTTAATTTTTTTTTTTTTCGACTACGCCAATTATATGTTGGAATTTTTTTTTCTGAATTGACAATTATCAAGTAGCTGGAGACTGTTGTTGTAACAATTCGATTCAGATTTGATATTTTTTTTATCATCACCATCAATCTAAAATTATCGTGAATATTAATCGAGAATACTGCCAACGGCTTAATTTCCTGAAAATAAACCAGAATGTCATTTCTTCTATACGAATAGGTTGTAGAATTGATTTTGATTTGTATTCTAAAATTGAAATATAAATTAAAAACTTTTTATAATAATTATAGAGAGGGATTATTATTATTATTATCAATTTTTTTTTGTTCTTATTTGACACGCAATCCAATATAGGAAGTTGGCATTTGAATTTAGTTTGAAATTTCGGAAGTTGTCTCTAAATTGGGCAATTACAACACTAACAAAATCAACGAACACGGAAAGAGAAACACACTGATTTTTTTCGTTTTATTTTCATTCCAGGTGTTCCCGCTGTGTATTGGAATAAGAAAGAGGCTACCAAGAAACATCCAGATTGTATAATCAAAAAACAAACAAAAAATCTACCTACAGTATTATCTTTATAGTATTAGCTAATTTCTAGTATTAACCTGGTTTTTCATTCAATTTAATTTTAATTTAATTGATCGATAATCAAAAAAATTTCCCGGGGACTTTCTCTTCAACGAAACAAAAAGAAGCAAATAATAATAACAAAAAAAAATTAAAAAAAAAAAATACAAATATATATAGATATTCGTTTTGCCTTAATATAATGTTCGTCCAAACCGAATTTAATAAATCAAATAATAATAACGATATAAATAATAGATCCCGTGATGTGGTGCTCGGTTCAGATAATTATGATAGTTTATTTAAAGATTTAGATTTGATTTCGCGTTTTTGTATGCCTATATGTTCACGTGATAATGAAGTACGTGAGATTGCATTAGATGTGATTGCAAAAACTGTAGAAGGTTGGCTTGATGGTGTTGGTAGTCCAAAACATTTTAATAATTTAACAACAACAACAAATGGTGATAAACGTCGTTTACAAAATACAACAACAACAATATCAAATGGATGTTCGTGTTCAGCTGATATCATTGGAAATAACATTAATGATGTCCCAAAGGAATATCTAGAATTAATAACGTTACATTTACCTATAATTTTAAGATTGTCTATTAGTTGTCCTTTCAACAATGTCAGGGAGAAATGTCAACATATCCTGGAAATTGTGCAGGTAAGTCCCAATTATACATTTTTCTAAAATTACATCTCCTTTTAGAAGTTTGTTGTATAAAGAGAATTTTATAGTTGCAAGTTAATTAAAGTTGACATTGCATTATAGAAATGTGAGATTAACGTCTTAACTACCGTACTTATAAGTTTAGAATGAATACGGGTATATGTTCACACTGTATCTGTATAGAGTGTCTCATTTATATTAATTTTATTGTTTTGTTACATAACTTCACAACAAATATTAGCTTTACGGCTTTTCAAAGTGCAATTCAATGTAATCGATTACCAAACATTGCTACCGGTGTTACACACATAACACATACACCACAAGTAATTGACATTAGTTGAATGTGTGTTTTACTTTACATGCCTGAAACAATAGACACTTGTATTTTCATTACACAAGTGATAACAACAACACAACAAACACATAAAAGTTTTTAAAATTGATTCGACTATAAAGTATATGTTGGAAAAATTCAATTGTTTACTGTCGCAAAATAACACAGGTACATTCTATATTCTCTTCATCCATTTTCCTTTCTTGTATTTTATTGATGCAATAACGAATAACTGTTTTTTTTGTCGTCAAAAAAAAACACTCGATTTTTCCATTTCTTTTTCCATCTTACACACACACACACACATATATATACAGGGATGAGAGGGAGTGTTTTTAGTAGAGAAACACGTAACTACCACCATCATCATTTGAAGTTCGGTTAGAGAATTTCAACAACAAAACACATTCTTATCGTAGTAGATGAACCAAATAAGATTCCTTTGACTTTCTATGCTTCATTCCCTTTTTTCAAGCCTTCTCGTTTTTTGTGTGTTATGCATCCATCAAAGAATTCAAGTAATTGAAGATTACGTCCTATCGTTTATCTATACAATACAAAAAAGAAATCATCAATCGTCTATAATAGAAACAAGAGAAATTTCCAATTTAATTAATGAAGAAATGTTGCAATCACTTGTAACTAATAGTCGGTTGCAGTTTTGTTGTTTTTTTCTTCTCTTTCTTTCTTTCTTTCTTTCTTTCTTTCTGTTTTACGATAATGATGTCGATTGAAGAAGAAAATTATTATTGAACGAGAGAACTTTAACGAGAGGGAAGTGAAGAATGGTGTAGAAGACCTCGTTTTAAAACTGCACGTTAAATTAAAATTAAATGTGACAAGAAGCCCGTAAGGTGTCTGAACCGTTATTAATCCACTGATGACTGCATCATTTAAATTATAGACAACATTTCAAAAAAAAACAAACAAGAAGACTGTTGTAAATCTAATTATTGGTTGAGCATTTTCAATTTATATTTAGTTAGTCAGTGGTGGATTTGTTGGATGGCAGCAATAGTATAAGAATTTATTAGCTCATTATCCTGATGGAAAACATTATTATATCAAACATAAATCAATGGTGGAATAAATTTCCTATGATTTAAATCACAATAGTGAGGCTTTATTAGGACAAAATAGAGAAAGGTCTTGTGGTTGCTTTGAACAACAACAACAACAACTTATACGAAAAGAAATCGAGAAACTCTTCAGAGACTTAACGGTATCGTTGTTTGTTTGTTTGTTTGTTGTTCTGGCCTATCGTGATTGTTTCGATTAAGATTGAGGAAAAAACAGAACCAGGAAAATACTTGATTTTTCAACAATTACCTGCCTTCAGGATAAAACGATCCTAATCTATGACTACTACTACCACCACCACCACCACCACCACATAGACATAAGTTATCTTGTAAAAATAATTGGATTTCGATCAAACATTATTTTCACGTTTGCAATTCATAAAAATAATTGAATGTGTTGCCAAGCAATTGCAGGTGTATTGCATTGTCCTTGACCAGCTGATTAAATGTTTATCCTTTAATAGAAGAACCATTGTCGCTAACCACTAGTTGATTTTTTTTGTCTTTTGTTTTCAATGCCTGTTTAAAAAAATAAATAATTTATTGTTTTTTTTTTCTATATTTCGCATTACCAATAACTCATTGAAATTGTGTAACGTTTTTGGTTCAATGACATTTAAGTTTTTCTTTTCGATTACCAATCAATTCAACCAACTCAACCAACAACAACAACAACTAGGTATATATATGTATATTTAATATAATATAAATTGTAGTTGTAGTAATCACCCAAATCCAGACCTTATTCATGATTGTTTTATCGTAATGTTGCCTTCAAATTCTTTTTGAATAACTGTTGTAATTTTTGAAAGTAAAACTATATAGAGTTTTGTCAATTTTTGATAAATTTTTCCAGTTGATTTATCATAAAGAATTGAGATATTGATCAATTATTGCTGCATCAATATCACATCATATTGGAAATATTAACGTAGTGGACTTTTAAAATTTTTGTTTTGTACAAAAAAAAATATTATGAAAGGAAATAATTCACTAAAAGTTGCCATTGATCATTCCAATGTTTTATCGAGCGACGATTCATTTTTCGATTCTCTATTCAGTAAATCTATAATAACTTATGTTTCCAACTTTTCCTTGTTCCACCACATTAATTTCACAGCATCAAATATGAGTTAAATTTTTTATTGATCACTTTTTCATTTATTTTTTTTTTGTTTTTTAATCGAATAAACTGTACAATTTGAAAAGTATTATAATTGTTAGATGAGTGAAGTCGTAAAGTAATCAGTAACGAGTAATTACTGTTCCACATTCACTGATTTCCATGTTTTTTTTTTGTTTTTTCATATTATTTTCCATGAACATAATAAAAATTTAACTTCTTGTTCTTTTCTTTTTAACATTCATGCATATGTAAATTTTATTCGTGTTAGATTAAAATAAAATAAATTTGTATAAATTTTAATACACAACAAATAATAAAGGATAGAAGAATTATTATAATAGAAATGTGGAAAAGGATACATTATTGTTGTTGTTTTTTTTTCGCCAGATTTCTGTCAAGATAATGAATTTTTTGTTTAGAAATCACATTTATTTGTATATAAAATATAAAAGAAAAATTTACAGTTTTTCATTTTTGGTTGGGTAGTTCGTATTTTAAAAAAGTAAGAGAGTAGAGGTATACATGAAACGATTTTTTTTTAAATAAATCAAACTGTAATGAAAATGAAACAATAGCTTGTTTTGTTGGATTATATATGAAGAGTGAAATATTTAACAAAGGCGTAATTAATATTTAATTTTTTTAATTATTTAGCTTTCCACAAGATAAATCAACATCAAAGCAGACATATGTTTTATTAAATACTATACATAATGTATATACAGGGTGTTTCATGTTTCGAAATGGTATTTGACAGAACAATCTGTAAATTAGAGACTTTTTATGTTTTCAACCTACTTGAATCGCCTACTGACGTTGAAAAAAAGCAACCAACAACAGACTAGTGTTATCGACCTTGCATTATTATCTCATATTTTGTTGAAAAACAAAACAAATCATCTATAAGGACTCTACCCACACTCAACTACTACTTAAGTGCCACTCAAACTCTTGTAATCATTTTGAGTATTTGTATGGGCCATGCGGTATTTCAACTCAATTTATGGATGAAAAATTGACGAAATACTCAAGGGTGCTCGATTAAAGTTATAAAAATGGAAAGAATGAAGACGATTTTAAAACTTAAACTTGAGCTTGTTTTTACATTTCCAAGATTTAGCATATTTTGATCCATCTTTCATTTCGAGATTCTCCATCACAAACACCTCTATACATACAGCAGATTATAAAGCTGGGGATAATTTAAAACAATCCAATGCAATTATTGTTTTCCTGGTTTCTTCTTATTAACATTCATATTCATGAATAAAATAAACTTGCGGAAACAAACGCTATTCTTGAACAAATCACCATCAACCATCTTTTTGTTGATACTATATTGATAATTTCAACAACAACAATTGTTTTCAATATACGTTATCAGCGTAAATGTTAGGTGGATTAAATGGAAAAATCATGAAAACATTATAAATCAACAATTTTCCGGTTGTATTTTTTCCTCCAATGGCAATCTTTTCCTTCCTACCTCTACGACGATAACAAAGGGTAAAACATAGAGAGCAAAAAAAAAGCCAGCTACAACTAATACTACTACTATACAATAGAATTGTTTACACCTTTATATCTTTATCTGCATGTATTATCGTTATTATTTGTTATTTTCGAAAAGTGTTGACGCTTTATTACAATATTGACCTCACGCTCTAGCAATTTCCCTTCTATGTTCGTATATTATTAACAAAAGAATATATTTATAAAAGTGATAAATTGATTTGTGAAATGAACATAGACCGATTAATATGTGGTGTGTTGTTGTTGTTGTTGTTGTTGTTTGCTTGTCCTTATTAAATGTGGTTGATTTTTCATCATCACGCTATTACTCAATTTGGGTGTTGTTGTTATTATTATTATTAACATCATCTTTATTGTTGTAACATATTTTTATCTAAAGTTTTATTAAAAACATAATTACATTAGAGAGAAAAAATTATAGTTATGTACTTCTCTATAATTAACTTATTATTCTGCTGTGTAATTACCAAAAAAATTTAATTACTAAATTTGATTAAAATTTGGTTGTTTTGTCACTTTTTGTTGTTGTTGTTGTTGTTGTTATCTATACAGTTTGGTTATGTAATTTGTTTCAGTAGTAGCACAACAAAAACTGTATTATATATAGAAAATATGATTCCGTGAAGGTATATTTTATATCAAAGTTAGTTCCGTAGATCACGATTTTAAAAATGGACATCAAATTTAAGTGTTCGTGACTCAAATAAATCCTATAAAATCCCTCCTATATTTCGAATTAGAAATATAAAAGAAACAAAGAAACAAATTTATAATCAACATCTATAATTGTTGTTGTTGTTGTTCTATTTTTCTTCTTCTATACATTCTTGTTTTAATGCATCGTAAAGGTCAAGACTTATAACGGTATCTGTACGAAAATATTCTCTCCATTTTACACGTTCATATATATATATAGTTTTGGTGGAAAATATGTAAATTTCTTTCAAATGATATTCATTGAAAAATATCAAAAAACGAATTAAAAAAGTTTTATGTATAGACTGTCGTCAAGTGTAATACTCACTTACCGGCAGCTATAAATCTCAACATCATTTTCACAATCGTTAGAAAAACAATAAAATCTACCCATAAACTGTGACTACTGTTGTTGTATTACCTCAAAATTGCCACAATGATTAAGCGACAGTCTTGATCTCAATCGCTATTTTTTTTTTGAATTATCACAAAACTCCAGAAGATTATGTTTTCTTTACACATACATCCGATGAAAAGTCGTTTTTCGACCAACAAACTATACTATAGTTTCGCATAATTTTATGCACTCGTAAAAAGTTCACAATACGTGAAGAGGCTAGAAAAAGTTGTGTATTTTCCCAAAGACAACTTATGCGACTTTGTATTCCAGTTGTAGACAAGTAAAGTAATAAAAAAAAATAACATAAAAAGGCGTATACAAGATGGTTATTTGTGCCATATCTGAAATATGTCTTTTGTTCCTCTTATTTTTATTGTTATTATTATCATCGTTTGTTTCTTTTTTTTCAAGAATTGAGTATCAGTAATATACAGTAAGGATTAATCATAAAAATTTTGATTTTGGTCAATCACCTAAAGCCTTACAATAATACAAACATAATCATTATATACACTTGTTCTACTTTCTTGTAGTTTTTTTTGCTGTTGAACCCGACTTCCTCTCTTTAAGTCTCTCATTATTCATAAGATTCATTTGCAATTTTGACAAATGAGTAGTTTGTTGACCTAAACTGCTTCTTTTTTCTGTTGCTTCTCCATGAAAAATAAAAACATTAAATAACAATTTATATGACCTACTACTACTACTACTACTCTACTAGTGGCGGGAGTGTCTTTATTTTTAAGCTTTCTATAAAATTTGTTATCTCGTTTTCCTGATTTATTCCATTTGATTGTTAATAAGTTTTTTCTACATCTATATTTGTTGAATTCATCTGAAATTATTGTATTTTCTCATCGTTAAAATCGTTACAAAACGGGATAAAAAGAGAGATGCCACACAATTACAGTAGTTGTAATTGAATAGAAACCGCCAGTGTAATTGTAATAACGACAAGTACGTATATGTAAGATAATCTATATTTCAACAATTTGACAAGGAAAACGTTGTAAATTTTTATATAACGCCTTTAATTTTCTATTGTTCCATTTAAATGTGGGAATATTTTCTTGTTTGTGAAATTCAAATTGCCATCATTATTATTTGTTGTTGTTGTTGTTTTCATCCCAAATAGGTCCAGAATAATGCAACAATAGCGCTCAACATCTTGTATTTATTGTAAATGAAGAATTATTAAAAAAAAAAATAACAATCTACCTTTCCCATTTGTTGTACAGTTAATGTTAATATAACTTGGGCACAATTTACAACAATTCAGTTAACCATAAATATCTAACTGATCGTAGTACATGAGAGTATAAATGTTAAGAATCCTTTCACTATAGGTTTGGTTTTCTGTTTGTTTTATCGTAAAAATATAGGTTCATTATACGTTTTGTATAAATATGTCTTTCTATATATCTCCTCGTCTGTTGTAAAATGGATGTTTTACTATTTTGTATGCAAATTTATACATTCAATGAACCGATGCAGTAGAGGTAATTTTTGTTGTTTGTCTCATTTTCTTCACAAAAAAAAAGAAAACAACAACAAGATGTCTCTTATTTTTATTGAAAAATCATAAAGTTTTGTTTGTGTTTTGGTCGTTTTTAA
Source organism: Lydus trimaculatus (assembly GCA_037414755.1). Taxonomy (NCBI): domain Eukaryota; kingdom Metazoa; phylum Arthropoda; class Insecta; order Coleoptera; family Meloidae; genus Lydus; species Lydus trimaculatus. The sequence continues at coordinate 39,736 of JAZBGY010000064.1, read as the reverse complement.
AAAGTTTATAATAATAAATTTAACTGAATCTAAACGACAACTTTTTGATTATGAACAGGTGTCACGCTATTCTTGCCTTCTTAAAACATTCATGTTGTTAAGTGCTTGCCAACATTTATATTTATTTATAGTGTGTAGTTTGTCACACAAGAAGGAGAATATTACTGCCCAGCACAGAATATACGACGTTCTATATTATTGATTCAATCCTAAGGGGGGTTTCACCACACAACTCACTCCTATGTTGTATAAAATGGAATTTCGACAAAAATTACGGTTTCTCATATACACACACACATACACATGCCTAAAAAGCTATTTTCCATCTTCAACATTTCGAAGTATAGTTACCATCGGTCGTAGATTTTCTTAACCTAAAGTCTCCATTTTTTATGGCCTTCATTGGGAAATTATCGGTTTTCGCAAGTGGAAAGGATTAGGGAGAATAATTGGAAGATTGTCCGTTATATGAAGACGAACAGCACAAATCCAATCAATACTATTCAAAATCTATGGACAGTTTCCAAAAATATAAAATTTGATATTTTCCAATTAAGCCCAATTTAAGTGTAGATTTCTTAGCACTCTAAAAATAAGTCGACCAATTGAATTTGTAAATGTATATTTTTAATGTTTTCCTTTTTAGTTTTCCTATATTTAACGGTGTAGTTTTTATTGTATTTTAAGTATACTTATCTACTTGATAAATTAACTACAACAATAAAAAAGATAAAAATTATGACTTATATGGTTGTGTCATAAAATAAACGAATAAATAAATAAATATAGATAAAAATTTAGATGAAAGTATACGGATAGTAATGGAAAATTAACCAAAATAAAAATAATTATGAATAAGGTTGAAATTTAAATCATTTTTTTTTTTGTATTCAACATTTAAATAAAAGATAACGAATAGTTATAGATAAATTTAAATATACCACATATATGTGTATAAACTTAAAATTAACTGCTTCCAAAAGAGTAATTTCTGTTCGTTTTTAATTAATTAGATCTTTTCCGGTCAACGGAGCAAAGTAATTTTTATAATGTGGTTATTGTTTCAGAGTCGAGGTCTACCAGTACCTTACCCTGTGATATCCGGACCGAGTGCATATATCGATCCTGAAGAGGTATGTTATCATCTAATATTCAAAACAACAATATACAATTTTATTCTCTTTTGTTTGTTTTAATTTATTTTTGAACATTTACATATCACGTACACGTGTGTGATTTAGAAATTATTTTTTTTCTTGTTTTATATTCAATGTAGGATGATGATACCTACTCAATGTGTATGTGTGTGTGTGTGTGTGTGCTTATTGAAATTTGCAAGGATTATTTTATATTATAATAAGGCACCGTACCTATACGGTATATGTAATCAACGTGTTTTAACAACACAATTGATTTCAATAGCTTACAATATTCCAATTGTATAAAATAAAAGAAGAGCGTGTGTATAATTTGGCGAAATGTTGTTGACCGATTTTGTCCGACAATAGACCTTGACTTTCAATTTAAAATTCGCATTACATAATTACATGATCGTGTCTCTCGTTTTTTTTATTTATTATTATTATTATTATTATTAAACATTTTTCATAAAAATATACGGAAATAGAAACGGCAATAACGGAAGGAATTGTGAATTTATCTGATAATAACACGCTATCATTATGTTAAACGTCATGACATCTAAATAGCTTATAATTCGATTAGAGCGCGAATCAATATGAATTTCCGACAACAAGTTTGCAACAACTTTGTCTCGAATATTTTCCATAAAGTTCTACGATAACAATTTTGATAATAAGTCTGGGAAACGAAAAAAAAAAAAACAACAACAAAACTGAAAGACAAAAAGATACCAAGAGAAAAATAGAATTTTTATTCGATTGAAATTTTGGTGGATGCGCCGGGATAGACTTCAATTTAATTTAAACACTTTCCAATATTTTCCTCTCCCATCTTTCGATATTTTTATCAAAAGATTCGTTTTTTCCCTAAAAAAAATAGGCGTTTCTCAACTGAATATTTCAGTTAGTTTGGTACGAAAAGGGAGTGGCAGGTATATCGTGTAAAGTTAAGTTTTTTCCCTCCTGTCTCACTCTATCTCTCACTGTATTTCCCTCTCTATAAAGTTAATCAAATGTTGGGAAGTTTCACTTTTCACTTGGAATTGTTTAGTGAAAAGAAAACTAGCACTTATGTATATATGCTGTTGTATTTTTATCGATTACATGTAGACATCTATAGCTGGAAGAACATTATGTAAAAGAATAATAAAGGAAGTTTATACTTTTATGTTGTTTGTTAGACGTTTTTCACAAGTTCTTTCCTACTTTTCGTTATCTCATCCGGTATTTTCTTTCAGTAAATATACTCTGGTTTACTTTCAAATGTTTACAGAGAAATGCCAAATTTTATTTAGAAAAACGCCCCCTAAACAAACCATCGGAGTGTTGAAATTATTGTTGTTGTTGTTGTTGGTTTCTATGTTGTGTTTTTTTTTTATTCAATTGAAATTCTTTCGAGATGGAAAAATACAGCTTCCGCGTATGTAATGAATTATTAATTTTGATTGTGTTGTAATTTGTTATTTAATTTATTGCCACTGGAGGTATATCGAATCGAGTTGAAATGTTGTGTAGTAAAAGGAAAAAAATAATAATAAAGGAAACAGAGGATCCCACAATAAAGCTCTTATTATTAAAGTCGTTATTATTATTTTTTGATACACAGTACAACAATTTTCTGTTATTATTTCCATCATTTACTTTGATCTTTGATATAAATTGCAAATTGTTACAATAATCGAAATTTTTTTCAAAATGACGACGATAAACATCAAAGAGATGATTGTTGAAGGAAATGAAAGAAAATTAATGTCTTGGAAATTTGTTTACTTTTTAGGTCATATAGATGCTGGTAGTTTCTAATGAACAGCAGTATCTCGATATAAACTGTAATTTAAAGTGTACCGTTTTCTTTTCTTTAAACGAAAAAACAAAACAATTACAGTTTGAAACAATAAAGTTAATTATGGAGAAATAAATAGAAATATTGACCGAGATTCGAGTGTCATTTATTATCGTGAATTTTTTCCTTTGACATCCAAGATTTGAGGTTTTTCTCAATTGTTCAGCTTGAATCAAAGAGCGATTCTGTCGATCTTTAATCAAAGTGTTTGATTTTGAGATTTTTTTTTTTGTAAAGTTCACTTTGATTTATGAAAATAGTGAATCAGAGATTTCAAGGATCTCTGTTGGATCACTAGAGTAACTGTCGATGAGTAAAATTGACCACAAAACAAAACCTTGATGCACTTTTTTGTTACAAAACTTAAGACAATAAACGAATTATATGCCCGGAAGATAATCCCTTTCTTGACTACCATAACCATTACGAAAAAAAAAACCACAACTTTAATGTGATTATTTTAGGTAGATTACAACAGCATTTGAAAGCTTTCTTGTTAGTTTCCAGTCTGTAGAATCAGTTTTTCGTTTATGAAAAATCGATACAAATAACATCAATATTAGGAATGTATTTTTCAAAAAAAATTTTATAAATCATCCCTACTTATATGTGAATATATGGATATATTCTGCAACCCTCTAACATTAAATCTATTTTATTACATTAGAACCAACAGTAAAACTTGAAATCCTGCCTTAATCCTCCTATAATATGCGCGTTCCGGTGTTTTAATACTGTTCTGTTCTTCACCACCACATATACATAAAATTCACCCCCATAATATTTGAATTTCACTTTTGTCCACTCAATTCTATCCTCTTTTTTTTTTAAAAAAAAAAACACAAAAACAACAGTGCGGCTATTTTTGACCATTGGCTGATAAGCAGTTATATCAAACCGTAAACCTTTTATTTTAGGCATATTTGTTTTAAATTTGAATTTTATGTACGTATAGGTGGGTTTGTGTTTGGATTACATGAAATCAGGATTTCTAATCAGAGTTAAGTGATTATTAATTTTATTTATTATTCAATTAACGTCAGATTGTGTAAAAAACTATCCGAGAGAATCAAATCTACCTTCCAACAAAAAAAACAAAAAAACGGGTTCAAAATAATCATCTAATGGAAAATCTTTTGTTTTATTTGATTTGTGTTTTCCAACTATATGTTGTTATTATTATATTTCATCATTCTTCATAGTTATCAGAACCGACTACTACAATTCTTTTTACCCTTATTTTTTTCCATGTAATAGCAAAGAATCCCGTATTTCTCCCTATCTATTCTCATTTGATACACAATAATTCCAACTACTATTATCTAGGGTGGTTGGTGGTGGGATTGTATGTGTGTGTGTGTGTGTGTGTATTTCCGTCTAATATATTTCAAACATACTCAAAGCGAAAGAGAGAGTTCTGAAGGCTGAACTTTGAACAGCTGCTATATACTTGGGAGAATCCCTTTTTCTTTGTCAATTCGCCTTTACTTTACATCCCTGTTGGGACTTTTTAAAATATCGTGTCGTCATTTTGTTAGATTAAGTTCATTTGAAAGTGCAATCAATCCCGGTTGTTATCGATTGGAATTTTTGTTGGTAGAAATTTGTAATAATTTCACAATAAAACAACAAGAAAACTAATTTACATATGGTACATCTGTTTCAAAGAAAATTTAAACAATTTACAGAGTAATGACGATAATTTACATTTCAACAGCTGTATTTATTTGTATTTTTTTTTGTGCAGTTGCATAACTTTGTAAAATCCTCTGGAAAATCACCTGGTTTATTATTAGAATTCATAAAAATAAATCATTTTTGATTTTCTTCATCTATTTGTTCCACGTACTTTTTGAATTTTTCATCAACTTTCCGTTGACGTCTTAATTCGCATTCTTTCTTTAAACGTTCCAAATCCTCTTGTGTTTTTCGACGAAAATATTGATTTTCCAATGCTGCCTCACGTTCAGAAAAAAGTCCTTCAGGATTCCTCACTGTACCATGACCACCAAGACCACCAAAATCACCGCCTTTTGAACAATAGAATCGTAATAAAAACAATCGATTTCTAAATAAATTAATATTCATTTCTATTTTAAAGAGAAGTGATTAACAATAATTTATTATGTCATAGTTTGACGTGTGTTGTTTTTTTCTAAAAAAAAAAAAGTTTTCGTAACTGTACAGTTGCTAGACAGTGTGTCGCTAAGCACACCACACACACTCATAATTTTCTCAGATATTTCAAAGTCAGGGTCAATATGTTGTATCTATTGTTAATGTATGACGTGTGTGTATTACACCAAGGCCAGGGATAGGCGAAAATTAGATTCAACCAGCTGTTTTTCAATTAATGATGCTTTACAAAACGAAAAATCTAATTTGGGTGGATTACACAAGGATCTTCAACATAGATACAGGAGATAATTATGTTTTTGGGGGCGGGGGAAGAGCGAAACAAAACCAAAAAAAAAAATACAAAAATTATAGACATGATAACAATAACAATAAAAGGGAAATTCTAATGGATGTCTCGTGTAATCGTTTTCAGTTATTTTGAAATAGGCTATCAAAGAGGCTTTATTCGCGTTTATACAATAGAATAGGAAAATTCTATTGATAATCGACATTTATCTGTGTGTGTTTGTTTTTTCGTTGTTGTTGTTGTTGTTATTATTGCAGGTACATGGAATTTATTTTAAAAAATAATGAAAATGCGTTACATTAAACGATAATTGGATAATGAAAGGTTGATCTTCAACTCTGAGAAGGAATAGCTTTACAACAATTTCATACATGCCATTTATGCAACATTGTTGCAATAATTGTGTAATTATGTTTTGCTTTAAGGTATAATAATTTACTCTAAATTCCATGTTTTTATAAAATAATTAACCTTGTTTTTATTGTTAATTTGATTGATTGATATTTGTCTTTTTTTGTGAATTTTTTTTTAAACTCTGACACACTATAATTACCGCCTCACGTATTTTTCCACTTGTTTAATCTATACAGCCTACGTTCATTACAAATTTGAATTTGTTATTATTAAATAATAATAATAATAGAAATGTACCGCCTTCTCGGCCCTGAACTTCTCTTAACTTTATTATTTCTCCCCGTGTTTCTCTAAAGTACACCGTTGTTTTTTTTTTATCAATAGATTTTTGTAGATTTCTGCCTTAAAAACGATTTATCATCAGTTTTATAGTCCAACCAAAGTAGATTTGTTCTTGTTGTTGTTAAACTAACTGAGAGATGTATTGACACTTTTGCTGTTTCCATAAATTGCATCATCAATCAATGTACGGACGTCTTCATCAAAACTTTATTCATTGGCAAAACTGATGTTGTGTTGTTGGAAAGGCGACCGTTGACTCTCTTCAAAAGTAACAATTGATTTTAACGACACGTTTCTTTTTTCTTTTTTTGTTATTCAAAGAAGGTCAACATTAACAGATTTTCTCGTAAATTCGAAAATAGCCAAAAAAAAAAAATTAAGAAAATAAAAACCTAGCCTTTGGTAGAATAAAAATTTGGAACAAAGACAAATTTTAAAAATAAATATTACAATCTTACTGGCAAAATGTTGAATTTTACGTTGAATGAATCAGAGAAGAGCTCCTTTTACTTCTTTCAATTAACAATGATTCATTTCTTCTAAAATCAACTTGTTTTTGTTGATATGCAAAAACATTGAATGACTCAGGTAGATAAACAGGTGCAACATTAGCGATATAACGTAACACTTTTACATAATCGCGAGCTCTGTCGTTGTTGTATGGCTAGATGTTTAAGATTCTTGAAAAACAAAAACTTGATTAAATTTACAGGAAATTACAACCTCCCAATGTATTTAAAAAGGCTTTTATGCACAAAAAATTCCAAACAATACAAAAATTAATTAAGAGAAAATCTGTGAAAAAAAGTTCAATGTCGGTTTTAAGTTGCTCAAAAGAAAATCGTGTAGCGAAGAAGAGACTGGTATTTTCCATCAATAACGTACAGTTTTCTTTGTTCGCTTGTTAGTTTTTTTTTTTTTTTTGACGACGACGACGATCTTACATCATTTTTAACTGCCACAAAAAAAAATCTCAAAGAGACGTGACCGATTTACATCATTTAGATTTCAAAGTTTTTGCCTTTATTGACTTGGGAAAAAACCTGCCACGATATTTATAGTCTTTAATAGAAATTTTACTGAATATGATGGATAAAAGGAAATGTCACAAATGGAATAGCGAGATTCTAAGAAAAAATTTTTTTTTGGTAAACTGGCAGCAGAATCTAATTACAGTTTTCTGGAGAAAAAAATTATATTTATGGAATTAGTGGAAAATCTTAGAAAGTCCTAGGAGACAAATGCTGCACGAACTTATACATTAATTTATTGTTATTTGGAAACTTAAACGATTAATTGGTCGTTTGGTTTTTGCTAGATCTACTGGCGACTTAATTACAGTAGACCTTCGTACAACCGCCCCCTAAAGCTGATTTGATTGTAAGTGTGCAGATTTGTCAAGCGAATTTGATGATTTCTGACGACTAAATAACGTTTTGTAACATAACCGTTTAGGCGAGCAATTATTTTAATGAAACTTGATGTTCTCAAATTCTCCACTTTTTAGCACAGTCTCAGAGGGGGTGATTGTTTTAGTAACGGTTTGCTGATGTTGCTGCTAGATTAAATTTCTAGCGAAAGTCAATAAAATACAATTAATTGAAAGTCATAGTTTTTTTATTCTATGAAGTAATTTGTCTGAAAATCTAATTATAAATATTTAATAATATCACAATTATGCACGATAACCTTTCAAATAGTAAAAAAAAGTTCAGTATAGTTCGATAGGTTAAATCACAGATGTCAAAGAATTCACACAACATATAGATGTAATAATTGCTTCAATTGAAACCAATAAAGACATACCATGGTAGTACCATCGTTACAACTATACAAATCACACAAGTAGCACTCATTGCAATCAAATTTGGATGGGTAATTTGTTGCCATTCATCATTATTATCAAATTCATGTTCACCACGACAGAATTCGTTCACTTCAACATCGAATCGAAAACGTACCCTAAAAATAGATGATAATTACGCAATTAGTAAATGTTGAAACATATTTTTTTTTTTTTTTAATAAAATACGCATGAATCTAGGCATTTTATTGATAAATTCGAAGCTGACAAATCTATTTCGAAATAAACAACAAAATAATTATAAAGTCGAAAGTTCATAATTCTATTGTTCTATTCGCCTGCATCGAAAAATACAAAATCAATTATTGTACAATTAATGATAAAAAAAAAATAATAATAATTAAATACAAAGTGCAATTAACTTGGAAATTTACCTGGATTGATTATTGGCCGTGTCACGTCTCCAATGCCAAGGTCCCGATTCCGTCCTATCTAAAATCCATCCTGGTTCTTCTTGTATACTACTACCACCATTATAATCGTTTTCACCAACTTTCATATTACAAATTTTCTAATCAATTAGTGAAATCTATTTTACTACGACTTTCTTCGTATTTTAGATTTTTCCACAATTTAATAATAATTGTGGTTGGGTTTGTTAAATTGATGACCACATTTGTACTGATTGATTGATTGATTGATAATAGGTGTGGTTTTAGAGGAGGGTAGCTTTCTCCCTCTTATCTTCTTGATGTTTTTACTAGTTTTTTTTTTGAAAAAAAATCAATATTGTTGATTATTGTATTTTCTATTTAGGTTCAAGTTTTCCTAGTTTGGGTTGCTTGATGTTGGCTGAAAGTGGAAATGAAATATTCAACTTTCACATTAAATAACATTAATAGAAAATTAGTTTTTTTTTCTGTATAGTTTTGTTGAATGGTCACGGCTTTATGAGATAAAAATTGTTGTGTTAATTATCGTAACAAAAACAAATGTTTCCTTAGTAGTTTTACCTGTGTAATAATTGGTATATTTGTAGCCTAGTTCCCGTAAACGGTACCGGAAGTACACTCATTACATATTATTTTATTATTTCATATCAACACTATCAGGAAATGTTGGCAATTTGCAAAATCAATTCAAAAAAAGACAACAACAACATTAGAATAATAATTAAAATATCCGCTCTATATTTGAATAACAACAAATTATCTATAATCTGTATTGACAAAATAGTAAATTATGGAAATTTTCTTTAAACAATTAATGAAATTAACAAAACAAACTACAATTATGTTAAATTCTATCCAATTTAATTAAATTAACTTACCGAAATTTGAGGCATTAATTCAACTTTTACTAAAAACTTTCTTGTTTCTTCCAAGAAGAAAACGAAAATATTTTAAACAAATTCCATCAACACTATATCGAATGGAATTATTCAACATATTTAGCAATAAAAACAGACATGCGCATTGTTAATTACGCTTTATTAACTTGAGGCTACTTCCAGATTTTCGACTGGTGTTAAACACACAAAAACAAACATTCTGTTTTGTATAATTACAAAGTTTTCGAATAAAATCCAACGACAAGCACTGATAATAAAAGAAATATTGTACATACGTGTACTGTAAAAAGACTTTCAATTTTATAACAGTTTAAATAATAAAATTTAAATGGATAGAAACGTAGAGTAGTAACGGACAAAATTGTATAGTTGATAATATTGAAAATAATACAAAGTCGAATTTTAAGTGCACTAAAAGCAAAGATGATGACTTTATCGATTGTAATCTTCTTATCATTCGATTTTTTTCTAAAAAATGTATAAACGATTTACTTAAAATCAAATTTCTATAACAGGCATGTGATTAGACCAAAAATTCCTATACCTAGATCGTTAAGGGCAGACCCGTCAAGGGGGGTACAACAGGTAGAAATTATCGGGGCCCGGAATGGCGCCCCGATGTCGTAATCAAAATGAAACGTCATTTTTTGAGACCTGCTGAAAAATTATACCGGGGCCCAATATCGCTCTTGGCGGCTCAAGATAAGGGTGCTAGATTAAATATACTTCAATTGAAACATATTTGATCCAAATTCAAGTACCTCAATCCCATTGTTGTGCATTGCAGTAATCTGTATTTTTGCCACTTACAGACTGGAAAATTTACCCCATTTGCTTTTCTATTTGCATCTTCGGGTGAGAATGATGTTTTTCTAATATGTCGTTTTACTGATAGATTTGCAAGAATAATAATGCAAGAATACTACGTTCAAAGAGTGTCGTACCATTGTTTGATCAAAAATACGCTTAACCCACTCACTGCTAAGGACGTTAAATTCGCTGATGCTGAAGACGTCAATTGACGTTTTTGTATCTAGCATCCCTTACAGACCAGTATGATGTCTTCCTTATTGAAGTTGTTGTATGAGCACGTCCGTAAAAATCAAATCTACTGTCCAAGTGTCGTATTATCAAATCTGATAGTGAACCAGGCTCTTCCTCCTTAAAAAAAAAACAGGAAAGTGGTAAAACGACGTCATGCTGCTTTGAGCCCTTTTTGTTCTCTTTTGGTATAATTAGACCAAATACTACACGAAAATAGAAAAAAGAAATGATCACCGTGCTTAAGTTTCATACTTGGCGTAAGCAGTCAACGGACTAACAAACTTACTGTTACGCCACTGCTTCACTTGCAATTGAGATTTCGCAATGGGTTCAAAACCCAATTGGTGTTTCAGCATTTGTAAAATTGGCACAAAAGAAGAACTCACTGTTTTGCCATTGTAGCAGTCAGTCCCACAACCTTCAAGTCATCCTGGGACAACTATAATTTGCTAGTATAGGCAACCAATTATACATAGACTGTTTTTTAAACTTATTTCTAATGGCAATGTGTTTATTTAAAATTCAGATTAGACAAAATTCACTCATTCATAATCAAGTTGAATAATAATCCTAATATTAATATTAAATTAATTGATATTCCGCTTGAAGTAACTTTAACTGACTTGCCTCTGCCTATATCTGTAATATAATGTTAACTTTAATATTTACAAAGGAGTTGTTTTATGCGATGTTAAATTGTTAGTTATATGTACTGGATTGCTTGTATTTATGTTAAAAGGGCTTTTAACACAACTTTACAAAGAAACTCTAACCATTACATAAATCACACAATTTACATAGTTTTGTAATAGTTCACAGTAACCAAGAGAATTAAAGTATAAATTTCATCTATAACGAGTTCAATAGAATTCCAACAATTATACATCGTTATATCGGAAATATTTGAAAATTTTTGCAAAAAGATAAGAAAATTGCGCTAAATCCATGTCGCCATCTAAAGGAAATATCGTTAAAAGTTGATAAACAAAACAGTTTGTTTTCATATGATAATTCATAAGATATTCAAACGAGGGCGCCTATTCAGATTTTGCATAATAATTGATAATTGTTTATAAAAAAAAAATCAAATTTGATTATTAACAACAATCGATTTTTGTTACAGTTGCCGCCTTTGGGTACCTTCAATGAAAAGGTAAGTTCATCATAGATACAGAAAACAAATTCTACAAATTGTATTTTTGGTTTTTTTTTTTAAATATTTTTTCATACATAAATCATCACCATCATTATCCAATTTATCTAAAATATGACAGTTTTATTTAACAATTTGGCTAATATATATAGAATATCGTGTGTAATATGATGATATTCGCTAATAAAACCTAGTTTAGCGCAAACTGTGCAAATTATATAAAGAATTAGAGAAAAGAGGTTGATAACCTATCCAATTTGATAATTTGTTTACACATGTTTCCCCTGTCATTGTCATTATCATTATCATCTATTATCACGTTATAATCAACCATCATCAACAACAACAACAACAATAACAACTGTGATGATGATGATGATTGTAATAATGATAAAGGGTGACATATTTGATTAGTGGCTAAAAATTAGAAATTTTTCTTTTTTATGTTATTTCCTTATAATTTTACTGTAGCTCTAATTTTGATAAAGTACATTGATCTGAACTCAATTTATTATCATCATAATACCGATAGATTCGTCCCCTCTTTATTCGTTTCATAAAATGACCTTATTCATGGATTAATTAAAAGATTGTGTGTATGTGTGTGTGTGTGTGTGTGATTTTTCAAATACATACAAAAGGAATTCTTAAATAAAATATTTAACATTGATAAGGCTTTACTGTCTGTATTTAAATTTGATAATAATAATAATAATAATGACTAGAGAATATGGACTGGAATAGAATCGAACACATCTTGCGTCAATTCGATTTTTTGCCTCTCTACAAAACACGCACACACATTTATCAACAACTGCAATATTATTATCGGAATTATGTTAATTTGTCTTTTTCTCTAATATAATCAAGTATAAAGTTCACGATTTGAATAAGGACGATTTTTCGCCCTCTCTTTAGCAAACAAAAAAAAATTGAACCTAATTAAAACACGAGTAATTTGTTTATCTCCATATTCATAAATAGAATATGACTGCTTAGACCATAAATAGCAGCAATCCCAGAAACTTGTTGCCAATTCTACACGCGAATTATCTTGCGAATAATTCGCGCGTGTAAAATCAAAAGTTTATGCACAAATATGCTACGAAGCAACTCGTCGCGACTTACCCCCTAGTGCAAATACGGACATTTTTTATTGTTTATATTGTTTTAATCATGATTGTTGTTATTATGTAATAATAAAAAAACAGAATGTTATTCTTTCTGTCTGTCAGTTTATCAAATTTAGTGTTATTTTTCAAATAAATTTTTTAATGATTATTTTGAACGTAATCATTAAATAAAAATGACCTTGCTGCCTCGTGGTTCGGATACAATTTCTTTTCTCGTCATCAAATATTTTGCAGATCTGTATTTTTTTTTTCTTCTTCTACTGGCTTTATTATTGAATTTGTCGAGACATTTTATGATTTATTGTTATTTTTGTATTATTTCATCCACATGTCCTTTTTCTTTTATTCAAAACTTATTGTTTATCTCGGTATTATGACATTGGATAAAGTGATATCATTATTTTTTTTCTCTGTGCCTTATGAACTAAAATAATCTTGAATCCTTACATAATAAATTAGAATATGTATGATTTGCACCCTAATTGATTGATTAATTAATGGGAGAATAGAAGAAAATCTCTGTTTGTTTATTTGGTTGTTCGTCATAAAAAAAAACAAATGTTTTAACAATTTGTAAAAGATGAATGTTGGAAACGTTACACGGAAGTTATTCTACCGTGTATGGATTTAATACACACAGCAATACTGTTATGAATACAAAACATGGACATTGGGAATAACTCTTGAAAAAGACATTGTTCGAGTGTCTTTTCTATTTGAAAATAAAACTAGGGAAAAGAACGAGCTGGTTGAATTTCCAACGACTACACCACTACTACTACTACTACAACAGCAACTAATTATTTTTTTTATGGTTGAAATTTATGTCCTGTCAGTCGGGAAATTGTGTCAGAGCATGGTGATTCGAATACTTTATTAATGATACTTGTCTAATCCTTTTGTGCTACTGGAAAGAAAATACAAAGACCTTAGAAAGTTATTTACATGTAAATTTAGCCCTTTTCAAAATCAACAAACTTCAACTGTTCTTATTGTTGTTCATCTTCTTCTTTTTCATCATCATCATCATCTTCTATCTTTCGAAATTGTTTTTGTGTTGAATTATGTACATGTCGTAGTCGTCCCCTTTCTAGTGGTTAACTGTATACCTTAAGAGTATTACATACAGTTTTATTCTCTGTGTAATATGGGAGAGTTAATGTGAACATTTAAGTGATCTAACATTAAATGGTCCGTATGTTGTTTTTTGTGTGTATGGGTCTATTGTTTGTTTTTTTGTTGTTGTTGTAAACATCTAATTCTCGACTTGTTGTTGATGTTTAATCTTCTTGAAACAAAAAGTATTATTATTTCCAGATGTATCTACCTTAACCTTGACAGTTGAATTTTGTGTGGCCCATAAAAACAGAAATTACACTTGTTTTTTTTTCTCGGTTAAATTGTGTTATTTTAAGAGTGAGTATGAAGGTTAAAAGGAATTTGCAAGTATTTTATGTTTTTTTTTTTGTTTTCTTCTCTCTTATAAAAAGACCTTATTTTTATCAATAAGAGCAAAGGCTGTATGTGGTAGAGGTTTCCTGATTTTTGGACCAAACTCTGTCATCTGTTGTAATACAAAATAATATTGCGTAAGCCTTTAATCGTCTTATTTTCGTCTATAACTTATCTATGCAAACAATTCATCGCTTATCTATCTTTGTACATATATGCATTATATTTTATGTAAATATGTATATTTATTATTAAATCGAATTACCTTATTTTTTATCATAATTGTTATTTTTCTGACGCGTAGTAATTCAAATAATTATCGTAATAAAAATTCATAAACGAAATGAATACGATAATAACAGCAACAATAATAATAATAATAATAATGATAACAACGGGAATTGTTAGAATAATCTTAAGAATTGTTATTGAGATAACTGCCAGTTAAATCTAATTTTTAATTGTTAAATAATTATAATTAATATTAAATTAGATTATGTTGGCGATAAAGATGTTAATGACTCATTAAAATATCCATATATTTGTTAAAAAAGATAATTAAAAATGAAATATGAAAAGTTCAAATGAATAAACTAGAATTATTTATTATTAAAAAAAAAAACAGAAACATTGACGACTTTCTCTCTATGAATATATCAAAGCAGCAATTTCTGTTGTTGTTGTTGTTTTTCGTGTTTAAGTGGCGCTTAATTTGTACGAAAAAATAAAAAATAAAATAAAATAAAAAGTAGATTTGTTTATCTCCGGTTGCATCGACACGAAATTTATAATTTCTTTATGCTTTTTTTTATATATATTTTTTGCCTCCCTCTCTTATCTTTATGACACGAATTTCACTCTAAACTCTCTCATCTCGGTTTTATTTTTTCGGTGACATTTACTCCACGCTCGCTACTATATACAGTGAAACCTCTCTATTGCGGACACTCATGGGAGAAAAAAATTCTGTACGTAATAGGAGGAAGAAGAAGACGAAGAAGAAGTGGGATTTATCGTCAATCTCTAGGGTATAATAGTAATTTCGTTGTAAATTATATAACGAGGAATTGGAGGAAATTCTGCAATGGTGCGGGGCGCATCCACCATTTTCCACCACCTCGATCAAACCGTTCTGATTTCAATAAATTTTTTTGTTGAAAATTATCGATGAAAATGTGTTGTTTTTCCACAACTTTCGCTTTTGTTTTTGTGATGAATTTTGTAACACACCAAATGATATATGTTTCGGTTCGTATTAATTATGCCAAAATTTCAATTATATTCAATTCATTTTCAGTGTGTAATAACAAAACGATTTTGCAATTTAAATGACTGAAATCGAAGATCACCGTATCCGTTCTTGACAGGTTTTAAATTTATTTTAATCAAATGTATATGTTGTGTTTTTTTTTCTTCTCTCTCTCTCTCTGTCGATGATCATTACTATTAATATCACTTGCTATAATACTACGTCTCCTTGACCATCAACTCTGACGATATTGATATGTTTGGACAAGAATCAAATTGAAATTACCATAAAAACAAGTTTACCAAATCGTAATAGCATTAATAAAAATCAAATTTTATGAATTGATATTTTTTACGAAATTAAATCTGTATCGATTTCAATTAATATTCTTTTTGGTATTGGATTGCAATTTATTTGCGTGAACCTCGCTGTTTATTTTTATTTTCAAAGGATGTTTCTCTAAAAAAAATCGTTTGTAATTTTTGACTGTTTTATCACGTCGCAGTCACGCATTTCTACAAGGCTGCGATGTATTTGTATACTATTCAAACATCTTTAATAATTCTAATGGTGTACAGTTTTTATTATTATTATTTTTTTTTAAAGATTAGGCCCAGTTTACCTTGACTTCTATTTAGAAAATCTACGTGTAGGTATCTCTAATTTAATCAAGTTTTCCACTCTATCGATCAAATTACTATAAATTATTATCCATCGGTGCCTGCCTATAATTGTTATTGTCATTTTTATTGCCAATTCGAGAAACTATGTATTTTTATTGCGATAGTTTTGTTTATTGTTCAAATAGAACCATTTAGAAAAATATTATAAAGATATAATCATTTAACAGAGAAATTGTTGCCAATTTAAAACGAGTTAATTAATTAAAATTAATATATAAGAATTGATGAAACGAGGCAAAATAACAGAAAAAAAATAGACTACGGGTGAGGTTAAATTATCAGTTCAATCAAATCTAATCAACATCTGCTTTTGAACTTATGAAAGTTCGTTAATATTTTATCAGGTTTCGTATAAATTATGGACGAAAATTGATAATTCTTCTTCGAATACATCAACCTTGACCATTAATTACGATAATATAAAACAATTAATTACCGATAATTTATGCTATTTTCGATATTGTTAAACGGCAAACAAACAAAACTAAACAAAAAAAATCCAGAAAAATTATTTAAATTACAACAATCATTACAATAACTCGTGATTCATGCACGTGTTGTGTATGTTTCCTTAACAATTCTCTCTTGTTATCACCTCGCATATGAATTGTTTTGGCAATGATATTCGTTAACCTAATATCATTAATTATCTTTTTATGGGACAAATAAGCTTTAATTGGTTGATAATTTGATAATTTCACGTTTTTTCTTTGTCTGTTTTGTGTTTTATTCACTTGAAGGGTAGATAGATTAAAAAAACAAATTGTAGAATTTATTGTAAATAAATGGATATCACAATAGGTGTAGACACAACAAATATTCATATAAATCATGAATAAATAATTTCAAATAACGCAAAAAGTGGCATAGTTTCACTCACAACCTTGGATCTTGATTATAATTTATTGTAAATCTTGTGGAATATAAAGAGATTTGACAGAAACGATCATTTCGTTAGAAAGAAAATTTTTATAAATCGATAACCAGTGGGATTGTGTGTAATTATAATGATGATGATAATTGTTGTAACACATGAATACATTTGAAATCCTGTTTGTATTGATTGGATTATTTTTATTTAGTTTTTTGTAATACAAGAAAAGCTGAAAAGCGTGACACGTGCTCTGAGGGTGATAGTATAACATCGATTTAATTCAGGACCGGCTTTAGACTATTGTAGGAATCGTATAAATCTGGCGCCATAATTTCCCATTCTGTTCTCAGATAGAAAGTCGTTTTTGTGTGATTCTCGAATAATTAATTAACACAGCATCTAATACAGGAACTTTTTAATAGGAGTATAATATAAAGCACGTGTCGTGGTTATTCTGACGCCCCTGAACTCTAACGACTCCAGGCAACCGCCTAAATTCGCTTGACGATAGAATTGGCCCTGGATGATGCAATACAATTTGATTTTTTTGTTATTGTTGTTGTTGCTTGGATATACGGGCGAAATTTACATAATTGAACAACCTGTATACAGCTTCCTTCACGTGACACCTAAACCTCAATGCCTTTGAAAATGATTGAACCGGACTTAATCACATTTTACCATAGAAAAAAGCATTCATCGAATGACTAGAATTCTTCCTTCATCCTCTCCTAGATTCTTTCAAAGGTTTCACACAAACACACACACACACAGAAATAAAAAAGAACTGTATCAAATTTCGGTGGGATTTCTTTATTTGTCCATTTGTACCAACCAAATAAAATCGTACAAAATTATTCAGATCACGTATAACACAGTGATCTCTCAACAAGTCTTTTCTTCACCTCATATCCTTGATTATATAGACAAACTAGACACTAACGAAAGAACTTTTGTATACATATTTTTCTGTTAAGAAATCCACCCACGTCCCAACAAAGATGTGTTATAAATTAGTTTATTTTTTTCGTTGAATAGGGAAGCAAAAAAAAATAGGTGAATGTTTCAAATTTATTGTAATTTTCAATGTTCAACAAGAGCGAAATTGCGGAAAATCTTTTAAATATAACAAGACACGTGTCGGTAATTTTAGAATACAATTTTGTGGATTTCATACGAAAAAAATTTGTGGAATTTAGAGTAAAACTGTTCAATTTTTTATTTATTTTTTTGAAAATACAATTCAACAAAACTAATTTACGTTTTATTTTTGTTATTTATTATTTTTCTTTGTTCTTTTGCTATATTTTTTTTCCATTGAAACAAACGAAACTCATTAAAATTGTAGAGAGAATAATTATTATTTTTCATTTGTATTGTTTAAATTAATTAATGAAAAACTTGACAAGATAACTGATATTATTATTGTTATTATTACAGTATACACACATACACACATCTTGACAAGATGTTGAAATAAGACAAATGAAACTCTCCTTCTTAATCTACATTAACGATCTGTTTATTTCGTAGAGGATTTTTTTTTTAGAAACAAATAAAACAACATCAAGGTTACTTAAATTAAGCAATATTTTTTTTGCTGTAAGAGTTCCATCAAAAAAAGAATTAAAATAAAATGATCGATGATGAGTGTATTTATTAAATAAATGTTGGATCATTAGTGTTGTTGCTGTTGTTGTTGTTGTTGATGATGCTGTGGGGATAAGAAAGATTGTAAAATATGCTCTTATACAAAGAGACACGTACATATCTATTGAAATTCCATCATAAAGGATGTACAATGATATTCAATTACAAAATAATAACCGAACTGAAATTGTTGGGACAATAATTAATTAATTAACAATGAAATTCTCGTATTTGTCGGAGGTATTATAAATTGTGTTATACAAACAAAAGGTCTGAAACCGGTACCGTTATAAATAGATAAAATTAATGTTACACAAAGCGAAATACACAATAGAATTGTTTAAAATGCATCAACAAATGGAAAATTATATCGTTTTAATTTTTTTGTCGCCGTTCTATTCAAATAAATCTTAAATGTGTAGTAGCTCAATGGTTAGGAACTTGAGCAACACTCTCAAATAAATAAAGAAACCATTAAATCATAGAATTGGCAAGAATCAGCAAATATTGATAAATCACACAAATAGCTCAACTATTTTAACTTGACTAGTTCCTCTCATAAATTATGCCATTCTATAGTCAATTCTACCATGTCCGAATAGACGGATTATACAGTAATTTTGATGGATTTTCGAAACCGTAACGAATTCAAACAAAAGGCGATACTAAAGGTATAACTAATGTGACAATTTTCACCATCCCCCCATATCATATTAGAATTAAGATATAAAGCTTGTATTAATGCAAATATGAAAATTTTATTTCTAAAGCAAGGGGGATTATTCTACAAAGGACACCCTAGTCTAGAGACACCTGTCAGTTATCGTGAAATAAAACGAATGATAAATGATTAAATAATCTTGCACCGTTCTCCACTTTTCAATTTCTTCCCTATAATTTTTCTAATACACACACACACAAATAAAATAAAAAAATCTATAATTATTCACTATTTATATTTAAAATTCTATTTATTTTTTTGGCGTGAATCTCGTTGAAAATTCCGTCTTTTATAATAAACTAATATTAAAATTAGACAACAGGAAAAAAATACCATGTGATAACATGAATTATTCCCCTCTACTTATGTGTGTGTGTGTTTGTTTGTGTTTGTGTTTCTATTTTATCCCTAGAAAATATTTATAATGGCCTGATTAAAATAAAACAACACCAACGGAGGAGGCAACGAAAAATAAACTAGGAAGAGAGAGATTTTTCGTTAAATCGATAATAGAAATATTGTTTTTTTTTTTTTTGAAATTGTCGTAATATTATTACAATTGTAAACGAGTAGATGAAAAATAACAACAAATGGCGTAATATTTTCATATTAATAACAAATAAATGATTCTCAATTATTCATGACTTGATATAAAAGGTTGCAAAGCCACATTTTTATAATAATGCTGTTATCTTGTTAAAAATTACAAATTTTATTATTAATATTTGTAAAAATTGTTGTTATTCTATTCTCGTATGATAATAACTTTTTTGTTTTGTTGTGATTTATATTATATATATATATAGGTTACGTCAATGTTTTGAATAATAATAATTATTATTATTATTATTGCAATGGTGAATAAGGAAATGTTGAATTTTTATGGGAAATATGCTTATTTACCAGATGTAATAGCAAAAATCAGAAAGAGAAAAGGAAATCCGGTGAAGAGGGATAAGACAGTATTCACCTTAAGGCCAAAACTTCATTGTAAAATTAGATTATCGTACAAATCTCTTGATATTTGTGTGTATGTGTGTGTGTGTGTAAAAGCATATAATTTGTTCCAGTTTCCGATAATTTCTATATAAACATAGGTATAAACACAATTTTGTTTGTAACTCTTACTTGACAAGTGTTATTATTAATGTTGATTAGGTTATAAACAAAAGGTAAACTTGTTTAGATTAAATATATTACTCAATCAACAAAACATAAACCATTTCCTATATACCTTATAGCTATAGAATCCCCCTACTATTTAGAAAGTTTAAACATAATGTGTGTAAATTTTCAAATATACACAAATACACACACAGACAAACAACTAGATTTTAGATTAAACAACATGTAAGATGATAATATCAACAACATCCATCAGTTTTAGATCTTCTAGTAGCATCAAATTTAGAGATAACTGTGTGTGTGTGTGTAAGTGTAACTAGAGATGATTGTGAGAAAAGTGGTAGGATTCCTCTATATCTCTACTTACTATACCTACATACATTGAAATGGGGCCAAACTTGTAATTACCCAGAAAATTGTTACCTCCAAAATACGAAATACATTGGGATAATAGATGAGATTAAAGGGGGGTTTTCGAGGTTTGTTGAATACGAACAATTTTTTAAGGAAAGATTTCCATTAGTGCTGTTGTTGTTGTTGTTGTTGTTGTGTTTAAATGTTGAAAACAATCGCTATAGGGCCTTTTCAATTTCAAATGTTTAGATATCATTTAAAACGATTGTCTTTCTTCAGCATTTATTCAGTTTGAAGTTGTATATATATATAGAGGGAAAACAAAGAAGATGCGGATCTATTGTAATCTCGCCTCATCTCGCTAAAATAACAAAAGTTTCCCTTGTTTTTGCCATCTCTTATATAGTTTACAGTTTTGCTTAGCTAAAGCATCTGATTATGTAAATTTATAGAGTATTTCATTCAATTCATACGATTTCAGTTTTATCAACAAATACTCTACTATTATTATTATTATTACAGTTTGAATCGTACATACGGACGCCTACGATACTGTAATTACATCACGGTTCATGGCAATATTAGAAAACAATTACCAATTACTGATAGAGAAAGAGGAAATCAAGGTGTATCTATTCCTAATCCAACAATATATCTATGTTGTAAATCGACAATCTATCTTTCTCTAAATAACATTCACTTATTATTTCACACATGATTACAACAATAATCCAGGTCGTAACAACAAGTGTTTCAACTTTAAAACAATAATAAATAAACAGGAGATTGTATAATTTTTGTTTGTTTAGAATTTTAATTCAACTGTTATCACACGCCACCCTCTCATATATTTGTAACATTGATGTATTTTCATCCTCACCCCGCTTATAATCATTGATTTGTTGGTGGTTTTTTTTTTTGTTTTTGTCAGGAATTTCCATTTAAATTCGTGACTATACCAACACAAAATAGCACTCTGTTGGTGTTGATGGTATATAACTGATTTAATTGGAAACAAAACAAAACAAAAAATGTACCTCTATATAACAGATCAGGATGACTTTCCCGATGTAAATAAATCAAAAGCGGTTTCGTATTATTTCCAAAAATTATACGAAATATCGATGGGGAAGCGATTATATGTCCTTAATTCTGTATAATTTTTCAAATTTCTACTGTTTTTATGATTAAAACGCACACCATTCTCTTTTGCTTTTGCATGTAACCGATTCATTAATCACTTTTTATGTTAATTGGTTTCGTTTTGTCTTTGTGTTTGTGTGTATGTGTCTCTCTTTCTCTATATAGGTGTAGTTTTGTTGTTGATTGTTTCATTATGTCAAATTCGTTGATTATGAACAACTACTTTCACGAAAACTAATTGAAATTCAATCAGTCCTTGTTGTTGTTTTTTGGTTGATCTTGACGATGTTTGATGGAAATTCTATTATTATTTTTAATTAAACGTTTGATTTTTACCATTCAATTCTATTAGTTTTTTTGTTTTTGTTTTTTGACAACAAAACAAATAAAATTCAAATAAAAATAGCCTTGAGTAACAAACATAATGACTTCTGGTTTCTTTTATTTCTAATATAACACTCTAAAACAGTATGTGGTTATTGTTGTTGTTTTGTGGTTTATTGTATGTATAGAATCATAAATGTTAATTCTACAACTGGGTCATGGAGTACAAACAATGAATTAAATTGTTATACAGATTGTTTCACTTGTGATGGTAAACTTTTCGACATTTTTTTGACCATAAATGCAAACACTGGATCATTTAATTCCTGCTAATGTGAAATTGCTCCTCTTCTGTTATCAAAATAGTCGAATTACAGAAGATTATGTTAATCTTGTCTGAATATTTTTTAATTGTAGAATAACACTGATATGTATGTATCAACTATTCAAAGCAATTACAGTAATTACTCTATTAAAACTAGTTGTTTGCAATAACTTTATATTATAATAATAATAATAATAATGATAATAATGTCTAGATAAATTATTGTCCTAGGTATATATAAACGAGTTTATTCATTTCCTCCATTTAATAGTAATTTCCTCTATTTAATGAACACTCTAGGCGACATATTAAAAACTTTGTTAAAAATTCATTTCTTTATCTCTTTACAAACAAAAGGGAGACTTTTTTTAAAGTAAATTACACAATTTTACTATTAAATTTAATTGAAAGTTCAATTATTTGAGTTAGTGTGTGGATTGTTTAATAAATGAAAAAGAAGAAGAAAAAAAATGCATTACAATCTACCACAAGAGAGATGATTTTGTTCCAGGCTAGATTGATGGATTGATTGATTTTGATTGATTGATTGAAATTCCAGATAATGGAAAAAATCGAAATCATCATCCAATAGATGATTGAATTCTATTTTAATTCTTTGTATTTTTTTTTTTTTTGATTATATTTATTGAAAGAATTACATGTGAGTTACAATCAAGTTACATAAGCTGGTCCCAATTCTTCTATTATTGTTAATCTATCAATTGTATTTACATTAAAAATAGTGACAGTTACAAAGTCGCGAATAATATCAATATTTTTCTAAAAATGCTTGATAAGAAATCTATTTCCATACGCTATCAAGGATAGAGTAAAAATTGTTCTTTATTTTTGAAAACTTTCCATTTTTTTTTTATCGTCTAACGTGTTTTGATAATATTTCACTCCAAAAAGTTGCGTTCTGACCTGGATCTTTTTTGATAGCTATATAACTACTGATTCTTAACTCCTATCAGTTTTATCGTATAGTTATGATCGTTGACATGTTTCCAGGTCAATGGACAATTCTTACATGTAATATATATAGAAGTACCTTTCTTAGAAGTTGAATAGATACCATCATGTTTCATTCAGATCAATCCGAATCTGATTGATTGAAATTCGATAAACCCACCACACCCTTTTAGGAACAGTCTACTAGTTTATCCATCATTCATTTTTTATTTTATTTTTTTGTAAACAAAATCAATCGAAGGGAGAATCAGCTGATTAATTCACCTGTTATGATAGGTGAATACAACACAAATCTTTGTCAGTTCTTTTGTTGTGAAGAAAGCCTATCTAATGCATTTCATCCCTATGGAAACTGAATTGTACTTACTGTCGTTACAAATACAAATCGTGTGCCGGTGTTGTTACCTCTTGATCCAATTCAAATGCTTCCGAGGACATCTCAAATGTTTTTGGATTTGTGATAGGGGAAATTTAAAGGTTGGAAAAATTCATTTTGGGCTTACAAGGAACATATCGGTCGAGTTTTGATCTCACCCTTCCATATATTTGTAGAAATATTCAATCCGAAATAGTGGCGAATATAAACAGAGTAGAGGGTTGAGAGCAAACAAATCGAGCTATGGTTTCCCGTTATGACAAGACCTGATAAAATATCACAAAATCCGTAGTACATACCTGGATCATATGAAAGGATATAGAAAGGGTGATTTGATATACTGGATAGAGGTCAATGCCCTTGACCATCTTGGAGCGATTCAATGATAAAAAGATTTATTATACTGACAAATAGTCTAGTTCTGCTGCTTTGGTAAGAAAAATGTTGAGAATGGAGAGAAAGAGTGGAAAAAAATGTGGTACTATTAAGGATCGACCTACTACTGTCCTTTTCAAGTTCAATTTGCGAGGATATATAGTGGAACCATATCGTGTCACAAACAACAGATGATGATGATGATGATGATGATGATAAATATTAAAGTTCAAGAGTATGGTGTGTTGGTTAATTTATGTGATTAAATATTCAGCTGTTTCATTTATTATTCTTTCATTTTTTTGTGATGTGTTGCCATTTTGCCCCTTGTCAACTTGTCACACAGAATTTCAAACAAACAAAGGGTATTTATTCAAATTCTTTTTAAATTTACTCTATATGTGGTTGCTTCATTTACCTAATTGGACACGTTACAAAATTACTACCTTTTCGTATTTTATTTTCTACTTAGAAATACGAAAATAGTTGTTAAAATTAACAAGTCCATTTTTCATTACTGAACTTCCCTCAAGTTAATTACCAACAATAAATTGCCAATGAAATATTATCAGTAATTTCTCATAACGAAATTTTCATTACACCTGTTCCATGAAATTCTACACCATTTGATCAAAATTTCATGTTTACATTTACAATTAATTAAAATTTCTTGATGTTTTGGATGGTTTAGTCTCTCGGACAAAAGGGTAATGACTCAGTTTCCTGAATTTCCACTAATATTAACGGTAATGGAACGTATCCAAAATGACAGAATATGGGTCTTTAATGACCTGGGAGATGATGGTATTGTTGTTGTTGTTGTTGTTATGGCACCACTCTCATCTACATGACAAAAGACATATTTTAGTTGATACAATGCGAGTAATTATTCCAAACTAATTATTTCGAAAAATAAAGTAACATAATTTATCACCTGTTGATTAGTCCAAAAGAGATAGTGCTGTTGTTGTGTTCAAAATAGATGAGATCATTTATAATCTCTCTTTTTCTTTGTGTGCATGTGTGTGTGTTTATGCATTGCAAAAGATTCACAACTTGTTGTTTCAATCTATTAATATAAAATACTTACACCTGCAAAATGCGGCTGTTGGCCGCTACCTAATGATGTCAAACTTAACTTGTGTACATTTTGGCAAACATCCGGTTAAATACATAACACAACATTTCACGTTGGGCCAATATTTATTAATCATGCATTTAACTATAAATAAACAATTCAACAATGTTATTGCAACAGTATGAATTGAAGCAAATCAATACACATGTTTGTGTTGATCGAATATGGAAATTTTGATCTGTGTGTGTGTGTGTTGCCAAAAAAACATCTTTCAATCAGCTGATTCTTTTAGTTGCACCTGTATTTTCTTGTGTGCAAATTTTCCACCCTCGATTTCCACTTGTTTACACTAGCGACTTTATGGAGAATTATAGGAGCGCTATATAAAATCTGAAAATCGTTAATTAAGAACGATGTAAGACTAGAACTCTTGTAAATATACATAAAATTAGAATTTCAGGATATATCCGGATTCCACTGTTATTAATAAGTTTAATTAAATATTTACATTTATTTTTGTAGTTATATTTATCTAATAATTCCATAAAGTTGACTTGATGATAATAAATTAGTGTTCCTTCCAATTTATTGATAATGGTGATGATGATGATGACTGTGATGATAATGGAGACAAAGTGTTGGGACTTGATCTAATTACAGCCATCGAAATCTACTCTATAAAAATAATTGAGAAAGAAATGGTTTGCAGTTTCCGCCATTTAATTACTTTCCCTTTTTCGCTCTCATCTACTTCACCACAACAATATTACATTTTCAAGTTGAAATCAACAAACTTTAAAACTGTAAAGACATTCATTCTATAATTTCAGATTACAATACCTAATTGAAATATTACTAAATGAGTTGAGGGGGGCTGGGAGCGGGGCTCAACCACCAATCACATCTTCTTTTTGTGTTTCGAGGGTGGAAAGTTATGGTAATAAAATTGATCTACTGAAATTGTAATTTTCTTTTTTGTCATTTTCAGGTTTTCAGTCATTAAACTGTCGTATAATTCTTCAACCATCCACACTTTCTCTTATTGTTTTTTTCTATTGATCTTTCTTAATTAAGTTTGTTGAATGGAACTCAATTTAATTTGTCTCCCTTATTTGTCTGTTTAATTACTACCACCACCACTACCACCAATCATTCTGTATATTATCTGTTTCATAACTGTTGAAATTTAAATATTTGTTGTAATCACGCAAATATGTGCCTATTTTTTTATCTTCATACAAATGCTAATAAATAATAAAATTTTGTTGTAAATAAAACTATAAAACTTGATGAAAACTTCCGGAAGTAACCACAATATTTACACCAAAATTTATCGATTTTCATCTAATAACTACGTAAATTTCTTAATTTAGATCTGCATCAATTTCTGTGGTAAATAACAACAATAATAACATCACCATTATCATCAATTTATTGAAAGTTTTGGCAAATTGCACACATCGCTGAAAATAATTACGAAGGACGAATTCCAGGAATTTTAAAAACAAACGTGCGTATTTATAGAAATCACAAGGGGACTAAATGTGGTTCCTCCTTTTCAAGATTGGTGGTGGAGTTTCACAAAGAAACCTAGTAGAGGATGACCTTTCAAGTGTCAAAACTTTTCTGGCAATTCCTTTTATGCCAAATTTCCAATCGAAAGTGTGATTTTTTGTCCGTTCTCAAATAAGTCTAATTGGATAAAAGATCATCGTGCCAAAATATTTACCAGTTGGTTATTTTATTTTTTTTTAAATCACTCAAAGGCATGTGTTGTTTAATAATAATTACAATTTTACAACATGATCAACAATAAATGACCTTCATAAATTAAAGTGCTCCCAAATTTAAGTTAAAACATCCTTGATCTATATATTTAGAAAAAAATACAAAGCAGCATTAGTCCTGAAATATGAAGCTCTTAGTTTTTGCTGGTTGTTGTTTTTCGTCTTCTGTTTCTTGTTGTTGTTGTTGTTTTTTTTTTGTCGCAAAGTCATTAGCAGGATTGCGATGAAATCTTCATCACACACCACTACCATCATCCATTAACACAGAATAAAGGTGAAATTTCGTCCGAACATAATAGGTGTTTTGTTGTTGTTGTTGCAACTTGTTTCACATTTCCTGGTGCATTAACCCCCCCGACACACATATTATTATTGTTTCTATTTCAGATGTTTCCAGTACAGTCAAACATTTTTTTTTTTCTATCTTTGTTCGTTTTATTGGATACGTGTGGAAATTATGAAACATTGTTGCACAAAAAGGGGTGATGTGTTGTTGTTGTTGTTGTTGTTGTTGCAATTGCTGCTAGTGCACCAGCAACAGAGAGGACCAACTGCACTGGCACACTGCCAAATCCACATTTGCATTGGTGAATATAAGTCAGTGAACTCGTTCACTATTAAATGCATACACTGGCATACCGTTTTTTTTCTCTTCTTTTTTTTTGTTATTCAGTGTTTTAAAATTAGTTTATAATTAACTGGATTTTTTTGATTTAACCTTGAGTTAATTTTCTCGTTTTTTCTGTGATTCAATTTCGTTAAATTATAAATCAACAAGTTCTATAATTAATAATTATCGGTTCGATTACGTAATGTTTTCTTTTTATTATCATGCATATATGGTTCATTAATTTAGAATAGAATTGCGCATACTAAATTTAAAAAAAAATAAAAATAAATAATAATAATAACAAGATGATGAAAGCAAAGTTGTTTTGACTTCCTAGTGTCGATATTTGATTTTTCAAGAGCAGAGTTCGTTCATTCCAAATTAAATCATCATCTTTTTCAAATCATATCATGAATTTTTGAAATAGAAAAACAAAAACCAACCGTTTGTTGTCTTTAACAGAAAGCATAAAGGAAAGGTCAAAATTGCACTTGATCGGTAAATAGGAGCTCTCATTTAAACGATAATCATTCCAAACGATTAAACTAGAAATAAATAAATAAAATCTTAACAATTTTAATCTAAAAACCACAAACAAGATTTCTTCATTCTATCTGTAACTGTAAATCTCTTAACAGTAGTTATATTACAACCAGTTTTCCTTCTTATCATTCCATTCAAGAAAACCAAAATCTCTTATCTTTCACATCACGTTTCTATATATATATATCTACACAGAAATTTTGCCCTATTTTGGATATATATATATTTTAATATATTTTTATGTGTGTTTGTGTTTGTACAGGGTTGGTTTTTCATATAAAACAAACAAGTTTTGATCGTTTCAGTTCTATATATTTGTGAAAAACAATGTTGTAAATGGCCACTAATATTTGCAAAAGCTACTATCTACCATTTACTGTTTTATATGCATAAACACACATAAACATCAACAACTTTAACATTATATTTCTGACTTTATACTTGGTCCTTTCATGAAATTACTAAATTCAACTCTTGAGTGCCATTATTATTTCAGGCTTGGGGAAGTTTAATTGTTACTACTATAATGAAAGCATTACTGTATGATTTTAAATACAAACCGAAACTCTTCAACTGTAATCGTCAAGTTTTCTCTGCAAAATTTTTTGGGAATTTACATTTAAATTTAGCGAAATTTTATAAAAGCGTTATTTAATTCCCAACATATTAATGAGTTTTGTTGGTAAAGTTTTACAGTAGCAGGTGTTGTTGTTGTTGTTGTTTGTTATTATCGTATTTGGTATTAAAACAGAAAGTACATTTCCAAGTGGGTTGTTTACTGGAGCTGACATTGGAACTGTTGATGATAATAATAATTAATAATTCAATTGGAAACTTGAAATCAAGTGCGGTTTAGGGAAAAACAGATAATCCACCTAGCAGTTATACACACACACATCCTCATGTCTATCTCTATCCCCTATTTATTTATTTAGAATAATCATTCCCTTGCAATTGTTCTAGTTAGATGGGTTTGCCGTAAAAGGGTGTATAGAGAGAGATTCCGGTATGTTTCGGTCACAATGCATAATTTATATAAATCGACATTTTCTCCTGACAAATGCACTCTCTCTCGTCTAATTCTAACAATTTTGTTTTTGTGCAAAATAGAATAGAAAATCGATGATTATTGTAATAAATACATCTGCTACTATTGATAAAAAGATTAGTTATGCTCGTTTTGTTAACTAGACAACTTTATTTTAATGAACAATAGTTCCTTCCTCGCCCCCTATATAGAAATACACAGACAAAAGCAATACAAACTTTGCATAAATAGTAAACAATAGGTATTTTGTTTTATTGGAAAGGAAATTGCTTTTCACTGCCATTTATATCGTTCCTAATATAATCAGATTTTCTTTTCGAATAATGGAAATTCATTTTTTCTTCTTGATCTGCGTTCTCTGCTACAACAAGCGAAACGCTAATAAATGTTGCATGATTATCGTATCTTCTTCTTCTTCTTCCATTTTTCTATTCTTGACAAAAAGGTGGTGGTTGGTGGAGATCAAGCGTTTCGTATGTTTTGAATCCAAATGCAATATCTGTGACAAGAAGTCGACATTTTTGTGTATGATGGCAACAATGATATATGATTTTGTGTGACAAGGTGAAAGCTTCCAGGTTGGCGACCCTATTTGTATCCTATATCAAACTATATTTAATGATTAAATAAGACGGATTGTTGTTGAATTTTTGACGTTTTGTTACCGAAAATCACACATACACACACACACTTGTTGTTGTTTTTCTTGCCTTTACAATAATAGAATCACCTTGTCAATTATGACTGGTTTGTGGTTAATTTTATGCCAATTTTAATTAAGATTAATAATAGAAACAACAACAACAACAAAAACGAAAATAAATCAATAATCGCCTTTGATTGTATCTAGTTGTTATTTCAAATTGAATGATGTTTTGTAATTATTGTTCTAATCTTGACCTTGCACAATTGTGTAAGGTTGTGTGCAATAAAAAGACTTCTCTATGTTGTAGGGGGATATAATAAAAGAAGCCTTGATTTATTATTATTATTATTATTTAGATCTAAATTGGTCTAGTGCAGTGCAAAATTGCATTCAATTAGGTACATCTACAATGATTGTTGAAATTGTTTTTTATTAATTTATTAAACAAATAGAGACAAACTTGATATTTGATAAATGGCGGTCAATTGATAAAATTTACATTTATTTAAACTAAAGGTGGAAGAACTTGGAGTTTATTTCTACATAGCAAAATAAATATCTATTTATTTTCGATTTGTAATATTTATCGTGTCTAATGTGTAGACTATTCCAAAGGTTTTCAAACCTTTATCATAACAACTCACTATTTAGAAAAAAACAATATTTCATATCGAAATCCCCCATTATAAACAGAACACTCCACTTATTCTATCCACTGTTTGAGAGATAATGGATTCTACCCTTCAAAGATACTACCGAATTGTCTCACAAAAAGCGGTGTTTCTCTTAAATGGAATACCGTGTATTTGCATAAACACACCTATTGTTGTTGCATACAGAAAGTGCATTGACATGGCCTTTTGCATCCTTTACCTACTGTGTGTGTGTGTATTTATAAATTTCACCTATTGCTAAAGGGCCACCACAACCCAGACTTTGAAAACCCTCTCGTATTTTGTTTACATTGTCATTTCTGATCTTTACTGATAATAACAATGTATAACATAGACGAAAAAAAATCGAGAATTATTAGATGTTTTAAAACAAGCCTGCTTTTGTCCTTCATTCTATTTACAGAGGCATGATATCACAATAACAACAATAATAATAATAATAATAATAATAAATACAATTACAGTAAACCAGCAAATGGAACAAGTAAATAAGTTGTCTACCCAAAATGAGAAACACGTTAATTATATTTGTCAATTTTTTTTTCTGCTGTATATAGTTTTTTATTATTAACAACATAATGTAACGGAAATTATTCATTCTGTCCCAATACACCCACATTGGTTAAATATTTA
The DNA here is from genome assembly GCA_037414755.1 of Lydus trimaculatus. Taxonomy (NCBI): domain Eukaryota; kingdom Metazoa; phylum Arthropoda; class Insecta; order Coleoptera; family Meloidae; genus Lydus; species Lydus trimaculatus. The sequence continues at coordinate 8,503 of JAZBGY010000064.1, read as the reverse complement.
AATATTTACGACTTTTGTTATTGTTGTCGCATTATTATTATTATGGTGGTTATCATAGAAATTTTCATAATTATTGAAGAAAACATTCAACAACAATAAGGTGTTCTTCCTATTGAAACAATCCGAAAAACACGCAACTTTCTCACTTTATCAAAATCTTCAAATTCTGTTTTTAAAACAAAAGAAAATTCGATACAATTTAGGTCGAACGTGTTTACCAACGTTTAAAACAATTGTTTTTGCTTTATTATTAGCTGGAAAATAGAATCGTATTTAACAATAATGTCTGCTACTTGTTGTAATAATAATAATAATAACAATATTTATTATGGTGGTTGTAAAGGATTTGCGATGTATTAAATATAATCCGTTTATTTTAAATCAGTCGACCTGATTTTGAAACAGTAATAACAACAACAACAATAGGAGCAATCAAAACATTTATATGAATGCATCCAGTTTCGTTACAATAGATCGTTTCTCTTGATGGATGTCGCTTTAAGGTCAGGTCAAGTCAGGTTGAATTAGATGCAGTATACTGGTTTTTCTATTTTTTTCAGATGATTTGGCACTGAACATGCAATAGCAAAGACTTTTAGCGTAAACTTCCTTGAATTCAATTCTCAAAATATATATACACGAGGCAATTTTTTTGTTGTTGTAATAAATCGTAAACAAATTACACTAGCACGGATAGAGTTTGGATGTTCTTTTCAAAATGTCATAGCATTCAAAAAGCCAGACAGTCGGATGAATATTAATAATAAATTTTAAGAGACAATATTATTATTTTTTATTTTCTAACACAAACAAATTGAGGTCGACTATATTAGAATTTTCTTTTATAATAATATTTTATCATAATCTTGACGGAAATAAGAGAATTAATTATTATTATTATTATTATTATAAAAAAATAAATAAATAAAACTTGTATTATCATAATTGTTAAGTTGACCTAAAAATATAAGCTAATTTATAACAAAATCGTTTGCAAATTAATAATATTTTTACAGTTTTTTCTCGCGTTTTTGTTTATTTAATTATTAAAAATCGTATGCAACCATAGCCCTGGCCTTATTATTAAAATATCGCTTCTTTCCTTCTACGATTATTATATTATTATTCATTAAAGTGATAAGAAAATAAATCAAACAATACGATGATTTTTTTGTGTGGTTAATTTCGTAAATTATTGATGGATTAAACCAAGTCTACAGATTAATAATACTTGTTATCATGATGTTATCTAATATTTGTCGAAAATCGTCTGATGAAACTAGGAAAAATTCCGATGATTATAAATATTGTTCAAATTAAATATCGTGTGGATTTTTTGTTGTTGTTGTTTTTACTCTAGTCCTGCTTCTTATCATAAATTAAAAATACTTCACAGTATTTTTATTATAGAGAAAAGAAAATCCTGTGTTTTTGAGTTTGTAATCAAACTTCATGTTTTTTTTTTGCTTTCTTTCTTTCTTTTTATTTATAATCAGTAAAAACAAAACCTTGAATTTTATCAAAAAAATTTTAATTCCAAGTGGTAATTATTTAAATGTTGAAGAGGAAAAATTAAATATTTACCAATGATGCTTAATTATAGTCAATTTATCTTCCATTTTGTGTAAATTTTCTTTTATTTAATTTACCATTTACGGAGAGAGGAAAAAAAACTCTTAATTAAACGTTTTGTAATAAATGCTTAAAGTTTTTATTATTATCATTACTATTATTATTATTATTATTATTATTATTATTGTTAGAATGACTCTGAAGGTCTTTTTCTACATCACTAAAACACTTGATTGTGTTTTTTCTTTTTGTCGAATTTTTCATCAATAAAGAAGAATTTGATTTCGCCTCATTATTCCTCAATACAATAATTGACTGTATATGAGAGAGGTTGAAGTTCAATTGGCTGATTTATAGAAAAACTGCATAAAACAACTGCAACAATTAAAAAATGCACATAGTAACATGATGAATTATGAGCGAATTATGTGGAGAATTTTGAAATTTGAGAACATATACTTCTAGTGGCATTACTGGGTAATTGTCAAGCCAGATGAAACGAGACTTTGTAGAAATATAGAGCATAATACGAACATTTCGTTTGAAAATTACCAAATAATAAAAGACGGTTCTAACTACTATAAACTAGAGATTTTCGCGAATTATGCATTAAAGATTCATCTTGTAGTAACATTTTCAAACAATATACATATAATGTGAAGGATGAGAAGCATTCAAATATAAACGTGAGCATCCATAAATTGAAGGGTTTTTCCAAAATATCGACGATATCTCACACAGTGTACACACATGTTCTGATTTGTTTGGAAATTGTTCAATAAATAGATCGACTATTATTAGAAATATGAAAACAACTTAAGTACATTTCCTTAAGCAAATTTTATAGTTAACCAAATCTGACTGGACTCTTTTTACAAATCAATTGTTTGCTAGTTTCCATAATAAAATAAGGTCATCGTTAATTTGTTTATGTGGTAAAGTAGTAGTTGATTAGAAACAGAGATTTTAGCAATTCTTCGATTTAAATATAGATGAACGTTGATAGGAATGGACTGATATAGACCATGAACTGTTAGTTTGTATATTAATACATATGTATGTGTATATTTCGCGTTTTGATGACACTACACATCTGTTTTATACGTTTATATAACATCCTTGGCAGATGATTTTGTTTATATCAATCGAAACGATTCACTTCTATCATCTTTGATTTTTTATTATTATTATTGTTGTTGTTGTTATTATAATTTTAAAGAAAAGAAATAAATAAAACACACACACACACACACACATACGTATATAGAAGAGAAAAAAGAAGAAAAGTTTGTTGATTTTCCCTTTCAACAGATCAAATATAAATGAACAAGATGTAAAAGAAAAATATACAACGGAAACTGAAAGGAAACTTCAAAAGTTTCTCGTCTTTTTCAAAAGAAACGATAGATGTCCATTTTGATGATATCATATTATTATATTGTTGATTTGGATGAAGAAGGAAATAGGAGTTGATTGTGTGCTTGGATCCTATTTTGAACCGTCTTCTACTATACAGTTAACAATATAAATATATATATAGCACACACAACCATTTGCCAAATTACTCGGCTAACTAATTCCATTCGATTCTGTATTGTTAACGGTCTTTGTAAGAAAACTGTTAGGGTGTGATAAGGAGATGAATTTAACTGAAAAAGGGTAGAAATTATAGTCAATATATAGAAGGAATTTATTTCTATCTGAAATGATCAATATGCAAATCATTAAAATTATAACAGGCGAAAAAAAAATTGAATATTGATCTGTTTAGATTTATTTACTAAGATTACTACACATCTAGATATATGAGACAGCCCTTCAGAAAATCCTCTTCGTATAATAAATTGATTTAAGGTTGGCAAATATTTACAACATTCTCCATGTAGTAGTAGGATGTCTGTCCTCATTTTAATATTGACATTCAGTATATTAACATATACATAAATAATAATAATAATAGTGTTAACAATAATAATTTATTATATAAAATGAACGATTTCATTCTATTCTTGCCTATCCTGGATATTACCTGCATTCAATCGACATAAATTTTCAACAATGTACGACTTTTATAGCCAAATTCAGTTTCTTATCTACAGACTGCTGCTATAACGTTCTTTTCTCTTTCAACAAAGAATGTCAAGTTGGGAAAGAGTAATCATTTAGAAAATTCAGTTTTAAATTAATGGTAGATGTGTGTACGGTTTTACAAGATAAATTTTCCAAAAAAAATTAATCTTCTGCTATATGTGTTGTCTTTTATGCAAAATTAACTATTGTAGAAAAAACCATAAGGTCACTTGAGCGAGATGGTTGTTTTTGTAATAATTATACCAAGAAAATTTCCCGACTTTCACTCTCAACTACTAAGTTTCATTGTTTAATGTTGTCTTATAAACTAATATTTCAACAAAAATTAGGAAACTTTGCAGGAATTAATAAAGTTAGTTTTGGATATCGGGTAGTATTTCCAACTTTGTATTTCGTAAAAGTGGTTTTCTAGTATAAGCATTTCAGGAAAACTGTCTTACAATACAATAGACCTCTTCTATATTGAGTTTATTTTGTGTGTTGGTAGAGGTGTAGCTGTAAATGTTCGAAATATAGCCGACGAATTTCAATTATTGATCGTTCCAAATGACACAATTTTTAATATTTCTCGGCTTAAATTCGAAAATATCCGTATGAATGTCGAATTCTGTTTTAATATCGACTAGTATATAGAGTATAGTTGTTGGGAAATCAATTACATCTGGCGATCCATCTATTGGGTGTTTGGTCGTCTTTAAATTTATAGCGATAGTTATAAAACCAATTCCTGTGGTAATCTGTCAAATAGCTATAGTATAGAGCTTTATAGTTTAGCAGCAGTCAAATTGAAATTCAATTTCCTGTTTTATTTATTTTCCAGTTCTCACTATTTCATTTAAATAAAACGAAACAAATAGATGATAAATTTTCAGTTTTTTGTTGTTGTTGTTGTTGTTGTATGAGATATTAATCTTTCATGATTGTTGCAATTTAAATTTTTTACAATACACTATCCAGTAATTGTCTATTATTTGTCAGAGCTAGACTAGCTTTAATTAAGGTCATCATCAGCATATAAAACACCACGCATATAAAAAAAACACAATAATAGACGCATATTAGAAGCCTTCCTCTATTTCACTTACTTAAAACACGTGTAGTTGAAAATTGTTATTGTAATATCCCTTGTGATTAATTTTTGTGAATTTGATTATTATTATTATTATTTCGGTCCGTTAACTGTTGTTATTTTAATATCAATCTATCCTAGTATTCACGTTATTCATATTAAAATTATTATCAAAATAACCTTCAATTTTAACGTCATAATAATAATTTTAATTACAATACCAAAAACAGATTAACTATCATTTATTAATCCAAATTGCCCCCATCTTGACTACTATTATTTATTACACAATGCTACAACAACAAATTAACAATAATTAAGTTTCCAAATAGAGAAACCTTAATTTTTCGTTACAAATTTATTACTAAAACCATTTATTTAAGGGTTGGTTTTATTTAATTAATTAATTAAATCAATTACAAAGATAAATCTAACAGAGTAATATGGTCGAGTATTTTAATCTGTTTATCGATTTTCCATGAAATCAGAACAACAATATTATTAGAAAATTGCATTTTCCTGCCGATTTTTTAGAAATTATTGTTAACAGTTGAGTGAGTTTATTGACTTCAATTTTAAGGCCCGGTTCAACTTCCTAAATTCCGACTAAGGTCGAGAATTCAAGTGCTTTACATAGTAAAATAAGGTCAATCTCGACCTTACGTCGAGATTTAGAAACGCAAGCTAACGCCGGCCTAAATGCTGTAATATAAAGCTTCCTCAACCAAACCTCAATTGGGTCCAGCTAATACGAGCTTGCATTGTTAACTGTTTCTATTGATTTAATAAAGTAGTCGATTTTAGAAGTTTCAAATAAGCCAGGTTAAATTTGCTTCACTATAATACTAGTTTAACTAGAAACAAATGATTGAGACAGTCTTATCAGTAGTTCACCTGAAGACGATCCATTTAGTGATAAATGAAATAGGTGGAACTGTAGGAAGGAATTATGTAGAATGTCATGTTTCTATTTGGTTCCCTTAAACATGTATACGCCTGGCGTGAATAAAAATTTTAACAGCTTACTTTATAAATAAAAAGTTATGACTAATAAAGTTTGAACTGCTGTTGAAACCAAATGGCTGTATATTTCAAAAATCTGTCACAATTTCAAAAAGAACAAATAAATTTCGGTCTTTATTTTTAATAGAAAAAAATGTGTTAGAAAATTACTAATTTTTCCCCCCAAATATAATTGTAGCGCATTCGACAACTAGAATACAACAACATTGATTTTCGCCTGTATTCGTCTCTCTAAACTAACACGAACGAGTTCACTCGACATACCCACTCGCCTGCCACAGTTCGATTTCAACAACAGTTGCGTGTTGTAGTTGTTGAGTGAGAAACGTACGTTTTTATTGTCTGTTTCGTTGTTTTATTCATTCTTTATTTATATTTTTTTATATAAAATTTAATTAAAAATAAACAAACAATGAATCCGAATCGTCGAAAATGGACACCATCACAGACATTTGCATTTGTAAAAGCATACGGTGAATTACCACAATTATGGGATAGTAAACATCAACATTATCGTAATATACGTTATCGTATTAATGCTTATATGAAATTACAACAACAATTTGATATAAGTTTGACTGATGTTAAACAGAAAATAAAAAATCTACGTTCAACTTATTTTCAAGAAGTTAAGAAAAGTAAAGAGAAAGAATACCAAACGAATCTAGTTTGGTTTAATGAGATGAAAAAGATTCTAGGTGATCCTTGTGATAGATGTGGTCTAAATACAAATAGTACCAGTACTAGTGCGATTACCACAAAATTAGAAGTGGTAAGTGTTTGTTGTTACTGGTAACTCTATTATTTTTCTATTTTGAATTCTAATCTAGGACAACATGATTGAAGATAATATCTCGATAAAAGATGAACAATTATCAGAGGATTCTGTAGAGAAATTTGCTGAATTATTACCAGAAGAATTACAAGTTGTGGTTGATAGACATCAAACAAAATTACAAGAATTACCATTAAATCAAGATGATGAATTCGATATATTTGGTAGACATGTTGCTAATCAATTAAGACAAATGAATATTTATCGTGCATTGAATGTTGAAATGAAAATCCAACAATTATTAACACAGGAACGTATTAATGATATTAAAGAAGCAAATGAATGGAATAATCAAACAAACAATGAATTTTCCCAACAACAACAACAACAACAACCAAATATTTAAATAAATACTCCAATTTACATTAAATTTGAATTTTTTTCCTTTGTGTTGAAACCATAAAGATTAAAAAACTCTACTATACCGAAATAGAGAAAGGAGCTTTTTTCAATGGAAAAGTAGGTTATTTTATATAATTTCCTGTACAAATTACTCAATATATAGTCCACACACACACAAAAAAAAAATCAATTATTGTTATTACGATAAAACACGGAAACAAAGGCATTGATTGATAAGATGATTCGTCATCATTGCTATCACCCCACCTGATTCATCGAAAATTGGGTCATAATTTGAAAATATATATTTAGACATCTCTTTGTGCCATTGATACTTTTTGCAAACTTAAATTCAATTATCTCGAGTGATAAAAGTTAATTTTGAAAACAAATCACCACATATAAGTGACAACGCGAGATGAAACACAAACAATTATTGATAACAGTCAATGTGTCAAGGATATTACGAAAAATTGACACCACGAAAAAAAAGAAGCAACAAATTGTCCGTTTTCTGTTTGTTGTATATGTCGGTTTGTTCCAGATTTTCTCTATTTGTCCAAAGATGAAATCTTCTTTGTTCGAACAAAAGTTGTCTCTTATTTTTATTATTATTATTATTGTTGTTGTTGTTAGAGATGCCAGATACCTACATTTGATTCGAAATAAAATCCATTAATACGAGAAGAGATTGAGAAATGGTTCTTTGCCATATAGTCTTGACTTTTGTGTGTTGTACTTTGGTTTTTTATCATTTCTCGTTTATTTCCTTAATTTAAACTGGGACAGGTATAAAATTTTATATTTGTAATAACAATTTCTATTTATATATGTATATGTTTACCAAGGTTCTATTTTCCAATCATTCTATTATCATAAAATCGATAACAGAAGAATAATTGAATTTTAATGATTTCTTCTATAGAACAAGTTTTCAGGATTTTCTTGTTGTTTTGCTTTCTATATTTCTTTTGTTTTGTTTTTTTTTTTGAAGGGGCATATTTATAATGATAGACAAACGTTTCTATTTCTCTATGCCTATCTTTCTATTTTATTTTTTTTCTAAACGAGACTTTTTAACGGCCTTGACTTGTTGTACAGTCTTGGGAATAAAAAGGTTGTAGAACCCTCGTATTTAGTTGATGTTGTTGATTCTTCTCCTTCTTCCCCATCATCTAAACATTCTATCCTTGTATCTCTTTATACACCACCACCACCACCACCATCACCATCGAATATATCCTTCGTTTTCGTGTTTCTCAAACATATGTCTACAATACGAATACACAAGTGGTATTCACGTGTATGTTTGATATTTCGTTTTGGGTATATTTGGCTTTTTTATGTAAATAAAATGAAATTTCTAAAAAATTTCAAATACAATGAATATCATCTAGGTTTGTGTTCGTTTCAAAGTAAATTTCCATTTATATAGAATGTCGTATGTCTTCTTATTCTCTACTTTTTCTATATTTCACCATATATTTCCGGTTCTTCGAATATAGAAAAATTAAAAATTAAAAACGTACTGAAAGACAACGCCAACTACTGGATCGATAAAAGGAAACCAA